>AYEL01090739.1:0-27246 GCA_000484575.1 Olivierus martensii
TTACCAGTAAAAATATGCACGTATATGTGAAATGTTGTAGATAATTAAAACCAGATAAAAATTTTTTCCGGGAAAAAACTTAAGATTTAAAGACCTCTCGAATAACAAATTAATGAAAAATTATGAGATAAAATATTTCTTCATGTAAATATTTTTTAAATAAAATGTATAAAATAATAATTGTAACGAAAAAAAATAATAATGGCACACCGAACCCGCGGCCCATACCGGAAGTCAGCACCGACGTACAGCGCGGAACCGACTCGATTACTCGGCGTTCTGACGTGTTCGCACATTTTTTATTATATATAACAGCTATGAAAACTTTGAATCCATTTTTTTCGGAATTGGCTGAATAGTGCACGCTAATATTTTATCATATTAACACATGAAGGGTAAACAACCACCACACAAAGTTTGATTCCAAAGTTCATTTCTCAGACCGTGCCCTCTCCTTGTACAATAATAGTAGGGTACATTTATAAGTAGTAGGGTTTTAGTATTATAAGTAGGGTACATTTTTGTTACTATTAAAAAAAACTGTAATTTCATTACGATAACTTTATTTAATCTATTTTTACTATCAAAAAAGCTTTTTCATGGTGTTTTTGTCCCTGAAACCGTTATTTTTTCCTACTTGAAGAATTAAACTTACAAGTTAGATACAAAATAAGCTAAATTAAAATGTCATGTAATAAATAAGAATTAAGATAATGAAAATAAAAAATATTTCATGTATTATATTAATATAGTAAAATATTTATATAAACACTCTTTGAGTTCGACCTCATTCTCGCAATGCTCTGACATTGTCTAACAACCAAATTTTTGTTTAACATTTGAAATATATACTGTATTAACTTATTTTTAAAAATATTTTGCAGATTGAATTCGATGGTATTATTATTTTTTCTTTTCACTTGCCAAATCGATTAACTCCACCAGTCACACAAAAATTGTAATAAAAATAACGATTACTCCAAGGATATACTATCTTATGCATTTTATATGTCGTTAGATGAAAGCTACACCTGTAATAATACATTCTACAATGTTTATTTTAATTTATATTTTAAAGGAATTTTAAAATCCATGTATATTATTTTATCATTTTTCTCTACTTTTCGTTTCGTGGAGTTAATCGATTTAGCAAGTGAGTGGCTCGTATCTTAATATTTTAAATGATTATCATACGTAATAATAATATAGTCTAATTAATTTTTAAAGTCAAAATTGTTTGAAATTAAATCAAATGCTCGTATCTTAATATTTTAAATGATTAGCATACGTAATAATAATATAGTCGAATTAATTTTTAAAGTCAAAATTGTTTGAAATTAAATCAAATGCAAATATGCGTTGATGATAGTTTACTTAAGTATACATTAAATCATTGGTTCATTGATTCAACATCATCATCTCTAACGATAACGACACTTCAACAATAGATGAAATAAAATAGTATCTTGAGCAAACGAACCTCCTAAAATTCCTAAATCCAACAATATTTTTTAAATGACAATTTTGATAGCATCAATTCTAGTAATTTTTGCAAAATATACACAAAACATTTTTGAAATCATCGTGAAAATCCATTTAAAACGATGCCTTGCTTAAAGTTTTCAGCCAAAAATAGAAATTTGGCCATCAGGGACCTCATAAACCGGACATAAGGGCGACGTCAGGACATATCATGTTGATGTTGAGCAGTATTTTGTAACATAATCCTAAAATATTAGGATTATGTTGCAAAATACTGCTATATTATTATATTAATCCTATCCTAATCCTATATATTTCTTTAGATTTTAAGTGAAAAAGGGGAGATAGTCCAATATAATAACTGTAATCTATCAATACCACCTCTAATCATTGAATCTATTCGCTAAAATGGAGTAACTTAACTACCTTATATTAAGATTTTACGCGCATTTAGTGAATGAAACTTCGTCTCTGGATTACTTACGTACTTGGTTTTAGTCTTTATGCCAAAATCCGAGGGCCATAGTTTACATGCCACATCTTTTGCGTGAATCGTTTGTTGCATTCAGCGATCGTGCTTTAGCGAACGATACTCGTTTTTGATCCCCTGACATTTCTTTCATATCGAAGATTCTAAGTTATGTACTAAAGTCATAATTTCCTTAGATTTATTCAGTTTTGTTGTATTTATATCAATCATCTTAGCGAACGATACTCGTGTTTGATCCCCTGACATTTCTTTCATATCGAAGATTCTAAGTCATGTACTAAAGTCATAATTTCCTTAGATTTATTCAGTTTTGTTGTATTTATATCAATCATTTCGCGAGGAAGTTAACATTTTGTCCCTTTTTTAACGATTTTTTTATAATATATATTATTTATTCTTTAGTTAAATCAATGCAGATAATTATGTGAGCATTAAAATACAACACAATCTTCTGTTATACTTCATATATATTAATTCAGTTTAGAAATTTTTAGATTTAAGGAAAGGAAATCCCATCCTCGGACAGATTATAAATCGGTTTCAAGATTACTTAGCAACGTAATTAAAGTATATTTTTATTTATTTGAATATAGTAATACCAATATTTACGACTACATTATTTTTTTAAATTTTATTTAAATTAACTAATCAGGAGTAGAAAAGATAATCAAGTGGAGCGACTTCCAGCCTCCATATGTCTGTTTTTACCTGCAACTATCGGTGCATAGATGAAAGCACAAAGTCAGGGGAATGCAAAGTTATTTTTTCACAAACCACGTGACAGGAAGTTAATCTGTTTATTTCCTCCAAGTTGAGGATAAAGAACTAATTGGCAATCGACTAACCGATTAATACGGCAGATAATTAATCGATATATAAGCACGCAATTAGCCTAATTAAATTGGGAGTGAAGAAAAGCTTAGCTTCGAATGTGCAAGTTATAAGTTTTTATTATAAAAGATATCTTATTAGCTCAAACTTTTTCATAAGAAAACAGTTAGAGTTTCCGTAACATGTCAGAAGAAAGTTAACTGGAAAACTCTCACGATTCCAAAATTTCGGCATTTCTTTGAGAGTGGACAGGGCAAAGGCCAATTAGGTGTCACTCACCGGGTCAATCACTTTTATTACTTCAGTCGATCGTTTCCGACCCAATTCGGGAGGATAAGAGGAAGCTGCCCATTTCAGGAAAGTGGACAGAATATTTCTGCCGAGATAGGGTGATCGGGCTTCAAACACCGGTCGGGCCAGAAGGGGAGAGTTGGCGTCCCCTCCGGCCCGCCGTGTCGGTGAGCTAGAAGGAAAGGCAGCGGCGCCCGGGGCTGCCGGTTTATTCTGGTATCGGATTCTTTTATTGGCAGTCTAGTGGCGGTAGAACTCGGACCATAAATAGAACCGTATTCCAGGAGTGAGAGTATTTCCAAATTTGGCAGGAAACTCGACTCTGCCGAGGAGCTGCCTGTCCCAAACGCGTACTCTTCCGGAGGACGTTAACATCTTTCTCTCTCTGGGCCCGAAACGCTAGCGGGCTCAATTGGCATTATCGAACAAAAGCGGATATCGTCGGATCCGTTACCTCCATTTTCGGGCCGGTAAGTATATTTTCTTCCATTCTCCCTCCGCCTCCGGCCCGGTTAACAGGAAGACAAGTAAAAAGCTTCCTCTTCGTTTCAGCCGACGGCGGTGAGATGCGGCCCGGATCGTCGGCATGTTGGAAGACGGCGGAAGCCCAGGGCCTACTGCCCACGCCGACCGACCGGAAGAGGAAGAGGACGACCACGGCCCCTCCGGCGGCACTCTACTTCACTCCATCCTGACTGACGGCCCAGTATACCGTCGGGCGGCAGACGGCCGTTCTCATCAGTCGGCGTAAGTATGCCATTGTTTTCCTCGCAGCCGCCTGCCCGCTTTTCATCCCCTCAGAATTAGAAAGCTCTTAATGCGATCAGTTGAGCCGTCCGCAAACAGAATAGAGAATAATCTTTCTCCATAGTTCTCGGATTATAACGTAAAATTATCCATCCTTTGATCACATATTCCACCGGATTATCGCTTTAAATAAGAATCCCAGTTAGGATTCGTTACGTTTCCTTTCGATGCTATCAGTTAATCATCGTTAATCAATACTTATAGGGGTTTAGTTTAGAAAAGATACGACTATCGGTGATCTCGAACCATTTCGGGAGTTTGAGCACTGCGTATCCCGGTCGATGATACGCAGATAATAGGATGAATCGTCTGCTCCTCGCCATAAGCTAGGCGCTCGTATACGATACACTCCTAAATTGGATCGAAAGCTAAGTACTTTGTTTCTATCGTGGTCATTGATAGCTCAACAGCTATTTGAATTAGACTGAATATTTCGCAGTAATCCCCCGAAAATTAGTTTATAACCATTTTTTTTTTCTCTTTCTGATATTCGAAAAGATTAATGAAAAGAATTATTTTGTAGCATCTGTCTTTCGATGATATTGTGTTAAAATCGAAGTGGTAGCGTGTAGTTTTCCATCCCCATTTCGATGAAATTCCACATCAGAGAAATAAAATTCTACGGTTTGACAGTCAAACTGTATCTAGACTGTAATTATAGATAAGATCAGTTTTTTTTTTATTTTCTAAGCATCCATTTCATAGTATAAACAATAAGATCTGATATATATTAATAGTTTAATCGTATTCGCTTTTTATAATGTATAGGTTTATTTATTCCGCATTCTATAAGCTGTAAAGAATTAAACCATAAACTGCCTGATATATAAATATTTTATATATTGGAGGCAGCAATAATTAATGCTGAAGCGTTTAAGATAATAGCTTGCAAGATGTTCGAGATAAATAATTTATTCCTGTAATTCTGTTATTTTTTTAACTGAAAAAATGAACTAATTTTTAAAAGAATTTTCTGTTTTGGATTTTATATTGAAAGTTTTCATTTTACAAGATAGTGCAGAAAATATCCCAAAGTTTCTGATACAAATTTTTACTTTTTTCATAGTAGGAGATAAGTAAACAACATGATTTTTATGACTTCAAGTATCTGAAATCGCTTATTATATTATTTTAGGATTAATTCATTCACAAGTGAGCCAAATTTTTCCTTCAGTTTTAATAGATTAAATTTTTCTATATGTATACATTTTATTTTAATCACATTCATGGAGGGAAATTAAAAGGAGAAAGTGTGGTAATGTTTTAAGTAGTCTGTAAAAATTATCTTTGTGATAATGTTGTAAAGTTTTCTAAATGCTAGAGTTACAATGACCTGCAATATTCATATTAAAATTTAAATTAAACATATGTTTTGCATCCCTATTTTTTAATATTTAAAGTTATACAGTATGGATCCCAAAACAGAAGATAAAAAAGTATTCAATTAATAAAAGATCAAAATAATTAAATTCTTACTCTAAAAAATAGCAGAATTATATAAATTATATTCTAGGAACTTCTAGGTCTATACATAAAAGTGTATTTTTAGCTATTAATGTAGAAATCCCATATTTCTGTTTAACCTCTGTTTCCATTAAATCTAATTCTGTAACCTTTTCTAAAAATTTTCTTTCCTGTGTCGATCACTAAAATAATTTTTAAATCATTAATTATACAAATAAATACTGATGAGCTTACCTGATTTTATCAGATTATTATTCGTGGGATATGCATTATTTTATGCCATATAAAATGGGAAAGACATCCTTTCATCAATATTAGATAATAACAATAAATATTTAGATCATTTTAATACGGGATGGCGATAATTTTATACAATTCGAAAACTATTATATATGTTAGTGCTGGTGATATCGTATGGCTGTTAATGGCGGTAAGCGAGTTTAAAATTACCATTCCCGAAAAAGGCTGTCCTCGCCCTAGAAGTCTATGTATGTACTACTAATGTAACGTATTTATGACGTGTTTTGTATTTTTAAAACGGATAAGAGTTGAATAATATAGGCCATGGTTACCTTACTAGAATTAAATTTAATGGATCACTAACTTATTCTTTTTCTTCTTCAACATACCCAGATCCGCCTTTACTAAATTCAAATCTATGGTGCGCTCCTATTTATGCAATTACTTATCCTGTAGAAAGAAGTTAGGATCTATCCAACCAGAATACTAGGATTAAGATGGCGGCTTTGTCTAGAGTAATATTATTCTGATGACTAATCATTGTTTCAGAGATTTAGAGAACGGAATTGATTTCGGATATTCTCAAAAATTTTTCCATATTGCCGACGGAAACCTGTACAGTGTATTTTCTCCATTGCAAGGTAGAAGTTACGGTGGGAAGCCTTCGTTTCTTCGCAAGCAGCAGTGCGTGGTCAGAGAATCCCAAGGTAGAGGAAGAAAGAATCCTAAGAGAGGACTCAAGTTCCATAACTTCCTGCCCTCCGAGAGCATCACTTCGGAGAAGGAAGACAAGTCGCTATCAGGCGAAGGAGAAATCTGGAAGGTCCACGCCGAATGTCGACTCCGAGAGGAACACGGAACCAAACAAATCATGGTATCTAATTGGTCCCTGTCTGAAGGTGACCCCGAACAACCCCAACGACCGGTGGATGACGACTTTCGTCACCTCTCTCTCTTTTCAGTTTCTGATGCTTTTCGCGCAGTTCGCTTGGACTCCAGGTCTTCGTCCAAGGGAACCGAATTGGGAGCCATAGTGGACCGATTGGGGTTAGTTCCGCGAACTGTCAATCTAGAACATTCGGATCCAACCAGAGATTCTTATTCGTTCAATCAATCAGCCCCTTCCGGTCCTGGTCCACCTCCGACGGAAGATTCAGTAACCTCTCAAAAACTTTCCGACAAACACATACTTCCCGGAGGAAGAAAGCGACGGAAGCCACTAAAGACCAGGAAAGTGGTTCCCTATCATCAATATCTGTCCATGCTGGAAATGGACGAATCTTCGCCCCTGGATCTATCCCATCGTTCCCCTTCTCCTTCTGCCTTAATGTCCGAAAATGCAAATCTTCCTCCGCCATCTGATCCTTCTTCCGGCACTCTTTCTTCTTCAGAAACTTCCGTGATGGAGCCGAGGTCGGAAAGAAAATCAGAGATTCATAGCATCCCAGATGGTTTAACTCTTCATTCTCCTCCTATCTATTTCTGGTCAGGTGAAGGATTGACGTGTCCCACATCTTCCTCTTTACCCATGCCCAGTCGGCCAACACGCCTCCTGTCCACTGTAAAGGAAGAAGAAAAAGACAGAATCAAACCACCGTTGATAGTGGGCGGGCAGGTGGGAGGCCCAGAAACAGAGGAAAGGCGCAAAACCGGCAGGACCCGGCCCCGCCCCAATCAACGTACCGCCATTCGGAAGAAGTTGGAAGACACTTTCAGGCAAAACGGGTTTCTAGTCAAGACCAAACAGGTGTCAGACGGGGAGGCCACTTTTTGCAAGTTCCGCCAACTGAAGAAGTACACTCGGTATTATCTGAAGAGTTGGCAGGAGCACTTACCCGAAGAAGTCCACAAGCTATGGAAGGGTTTTCTACCACCTAAGACGGCCATCCCTTCAGCCGGTCATGGCAAGAGAGAAGAAAGTAAACCTGCCAGCTAGATACCGAATGGTCAAAACATTGTCAATCTGCGATCTTTCTTCCCTCTTTAGCCAAAAATATTTAGGACTCGGGAAGTAATCTTTCCGTTTTAACTCGAGTCCATCCTAAAAGGCATTTATATGTAAATAATCGCGTACAGTATTTAAATCGGAGTCGGCGATCTGGCTCTTTAAATATTTAAAATATAGGCCCAAAAATATGTTATTTTATATGATGAAAAGAGAGAGAAGCCGAACAGAGGCGATTAAACTTATCTGTAGAGTTGAAAAATACGGGGATTGTTTTGTTTTTAAGTCACCGTGATCTGTTTGATCGCATCCTCTAAACAGGAGTCACCAGACTAAAAAGAAGTATGTTTTCGGACATATGGAAGACTATTTATTTAGTGTGTGCGCGCGTGTGTTTGCACTTGTAAATAATTATTTCTATTATTAAAAAGTGATCTAACCTTTGGTATCCGTCTGTTTAATTTTCTACAGATGCTGGTTCAGATTGGATATAGAAAACCAATCAAGCAGGCAGATTTCCAATTAAATGTACTTCTCCGAAATATAGTATGGGCTGGAAACCTGCTGTGAAATGATTAACAATACATTTATCGTTCTACCTCATCTATCCCAGCTTAGTCAATATACAAATCCCAAAAACTACTCGCCAATTTTTAAAGCGTAAAACTGTTTAATAACAAGTCATTGTAAAATTAAAATAAATCAAGCCGAGATAAGTGAAAAAAAATTTTGGGTGTAGGCATGGATATACATATTTTAAGACACTCAAAACTTTACTATTTCTTTATGAGTGCTTATAATAACAAATGATGCTAATTTATTTCAAAGTAAGTTGATTGTAGTAAAATAAGAAAAACGAAAGTTGCAGCTGCAGTATAATAGGCACATTGCGTTTATTAATGCATCTGTTCTCCTACCAACTTTCATCAAGTCAGTCGACACTATAAGAATAATAGTTTCAGAAGAAAAAAACAAACATAACTCTACCATCTTACATGCATAAAAAATGCCACTTAATTTTTCAGATAACAAATTTATCTTTAAATATTAATATATAATTCTTTCCGACATCTAAATTAGTTTTATTTGAAACAAAATCAGGATCTAGGCATTTTATAATTTAGTCATCCCATCTACAGTATCTGAAAAAAGTAAATTGTTAAAAAAGAATGCTTCATTTGATTACATTAAGAAGTTTGTTGACATTTAAACATTTTCATTAATCAAACTATGAAATGTAATAAGATCCAAAATTATTTCTGTTTAGAGTTTAGTGGAAGGTTTCTAAAATAGTAAATATATATATATATATATACATACACATATATGTATATATATATACAGTATATATGTGATTCATTTTCCCTATATTCAGTGTACTCCCGATTAATCAGGATAGTTTGGAAATAAATAATGTGCATTTGATATTAAAAAATGAATAAATTGCATAAATGCATGTATCCAAATATTTTATAATTTATTAAAAAAAGGAAAAAATGGATTTATTTTCGAAGAGTTTACTTGCAGCAAGGAATTATTCCTTGCTGCAAGTAAACAAAAATAAATGCTGAAGTAATTATTATTATTGCAATATTTGTAATTTTAATTTGATTCTAATTTTTATCGCCAATTATTTAAAATATGATAAAGAAATTAATCTGGGCGTATAAAAATTTCTCAGATAGTGCATCTAAGATAAAACATCGACAATTAATCATCTCTTTCGGGCGTTACTGTATTTTGAAATTATCATGGTGTCCCTGTTTGTTCTTGTTTTAGGAAAAGAAGTACTGTGAATATTTATTTCTGTACTAAAGAACAGTTACTAACCTACAGTATATATTTAAATATATAAATTGCATTACGCTAGCAATTCTAAATTAGTTTTGTCAGTTGAACCCCTTCTTTAATCTTCTGATTGTACTCATCACAAATGTTAGACAGTACTTGGAGTGCTGTGAAGCAGACATCGTCATATACTATATATTCCTTGCGATATAACTGAAACAATCTAATAGAAATCTAAATTAGTTTGATAAGATAAAACTAAATTGTGCGTCAACATAAAATATGGTTAAATTTTACATTTCGTTCGACAGAAATATAAAATTTACATATTTTCAAACGCCCATTTTAATTTTTTCACTTAAGATCATTAAAATGTAATAATTTTAACATATTTCAAGTTTGTTTGAATTTTTGACATCATCATCACTATGTTTACTCTATTTTAGTCTACTTTCCCAAGGAAAACGAGGCTTATAAGATTACCATCATATCTGTTCCCCACTAATATCCAAAAGATGTTTATGAAATTTGTTAGTGATGTTTTCAATAAAGGTTATCTCTATGCCCATACCTCCAGTTTTTTTGTCAATAGATGAAGCGACATTCCCTTCTGGAAGAATACTATGCGGCGAGGCGAAACAATCCCTTCCACAGGCTGCCCACCCCTGTGGAGGGGTCAGCCGGATTGTGTAGGACGAGGATCGACGAGCTAGGCCCGGACCCCATGATAAATATTTTCAAGGGGTGGGACCCGAGATTCGAACCCGGGTCCTCCAGAGTGGAAAGCCGAAGCGTTTCCACGTAGCCAATCCATACCCGGGTCCTTCAGAGTGGAAAGCCGAAGCGTTTCGACGTGGCCAATCCGAGCGACTCCTCCAGTTTTTTAGGAGGACCCGAACCTAGGCCTGTTGACCCCCAGAACCGGCCCTAGGGTAGTCGGCGCCCTGCTGCAAAGTTCTCTTATAGCGCCCCCTATATATTTTTAAAGACAATAGTGGCTAAATAATGTTGTAAGGCGCCCCGATGCTGCACCTCACTCGCATCGTGCTGGCTCTGTTGACCCCGCTATAATTGCCAGCTGTAGTGAGAGTCGGCCGGATAGCTGCGTGGTAAAGCTTTGGCTTACCTCCATGGAAGATCCGAGTCCCACACTTCCAGATTTTGAGGAGGGGTCCGGGCCTAGCCCGTTGAACCCATCCTTCAACCATCCGGTTGACCCCATCATGGGTGTTGGCCAGCTCTTGATGGGCTCTTAAGTGGCCGCCGCCAGATACAGAATATCCTATGAGGATATGGCGGCTTAATATAACTAACCTAACCTATAGAGAGCTCTAAAAAAGGTCAGGCATAGAATATCCTAAGTGCGATATTACGGCTTAACTCAATAATCTAACCTAATCATCTCGACGCTGGATCATTTCATCCTGTAGGATTGCTTTTGATTTTTATCAAAATTTTATATTATTGACAACAGATGGCGTAATGTATTAAGTAATACTGAAATTATTCTGTATATGACTTGCTACATTTGCTTTTACAGCTTTTAGAAATATAATGCATTTAAGCTGTTTATATAAATTATGAATTAATTACATTTAAATACGTGTTATTTAAGCAGCATTTAGTATGCTAGCTAGTATATAATATTAATAAATATTATATACTAGCTGTGTATGTATAAATATAGTACCTATATTAACAATATGACTAACAAATGACAATGTAATTTTGGGAATATCTGTACTGTATCCCCGGAATTTCATTTCTCTTTATATACAGATTATAATAATTGCTTTCGTCAACATTAATTTTTTCCATGTTAAATCACTAGGATCCTAAAATAAAGTATTTAAAAAATTAAATGGGGATTGAGAATGACGCGGTTTGATAAAAATAAGCCAAACCATCTTTTCAGTGTTCTATGAGTCAATAAATAATCAGTCCAACATTGCAGTAATAACAGAATATTTTATTACTTTTTCCATTAAAAATAAAAAAATCTCCAATTATTCCTACAGCATCCCATTTCTAAAATTTAAACAGATAAAATTTTTCCTAAAAAATTAAATTTTTATAAAATAAATTTTACCGAACATCTATTAATTAAGATAATAGATATAATCTATTATCTCTTATATCTAAAGAATCTGATTCATGCCGCCATCTATCGACAAAAGTAATATTTATTTTACATTATTAATACTGTATAATGTAGCTTACCTCGATAATAACCATCACGAATATATGTATATTGTCAACTCTGAAAAACTGTATTATATTAAAGAAAGAGAAAATGCATGAAACTATTTTGAGAATTTTATAAATAATTCTTTGAATTAAAATTTTATTTTATCATATATCAATTTTTTTTTTTTTTGCATATTTTACACCTCCTTTCCAATCAGGAAGATTACTAAGGATTAATTGGCCAGTTCCAACCAAAGGCTGCACCCACACCGGTGGAGGGGGGCCGGATGGTGAAGGACCGGGATCACCGGGCCGGGCCCAGTATCCCGAAAAAATCCGGGACCAGACCGGGTCCTCCTGCGTGACACGCCGTTAGCGTTACCACTCGGCCATCTGGCCGCCTAGGAATATATTTATTAATATCTTTTTCTTCAATATTAAAAAAAATTTACTGTGAAAATTATTAACAAAATTAAATAATTAAATATTAATAGAATTGGTTAATAAATATATGACAAACTACGTATTTGGAATACAGGACAAAGTTTGGAAAATATATTTTATATATTTTCCTTTTTTTATTTTATACAGTAAAATCCCATTCATTCGGATCTCATTAATCGGATATTCGGAGTGGTTTTAACTAAATCATCAAAGTATTATTATTATTTTTTGTCAACAGAGACGCCACACTCCATTCTTGTAGAATACTATGTGACGGGGCGAAACAAGCCCTTCCACAGGCTGCCCACCCTTGCGGAGGGGTCAGCCGGATTGTGGAGGACGAGGATCGACTAGCCGGGCCCGAACCCCATGATAAATATTTTCAAGGGATAGGACCCGGACCCGAGACTCGAATCCAAATCCTCCAGAGTTGAAAGCCGAAGCATTTCCACGCGGCCAATCCGGCCGACTAAAGAATTATTTAAAAACAGTTAATATACGGTAAACAGTTCGACATTTATAAATATAATAATTTGTTTTTATTAAACGAAACTGGCATGACAAGTAGATGAAACTGGAAACTTGACGGCAGCGGACATGGCATCTTAAAAAGCTTAGCTTGGCACTACAATGTTCGTACAGAAAGTATTGGATGTAATGATGCAACAGTGAAACGCGGTGAGCCCGGAAGTGACGATCTTAACGTGTACATTTTTCTACTTAATCCATTTTTTTTGTGACATACACGAAAGCAAAGTTCTTTTGGGGCTTTTTCTGTGTATTTTATCTTTTTCTATTTGTTCTGTTCCCATACTGTTGTCGCCAATATAAACTTGTACAAAAAATGACGAATGTTAAATATAAAACAATTACAAAACATTTTTATTAATCAACAGACAAAAACAGTAGAGCAGTGTGACATTGCTAGGAAATTGACGACTATGCTTGATACGCGTTATATTGGCGATAATTCCATGGAACAATAAAACAGGATCATGGATGAAAACGCCAATAATACGAGACAGTTTATCAAGTTGCTATCAAATACATTTTTCGATACAATAATAGTTTATATGTCTTTCAGTATAACCTACGTAAGTTGTGTGTAAAGCGAAAATCGGATTAATGTAACAGACTTAAGATGGATGCCATCCTTGCTGTCATTCAGCAAGGACGGCATCCATCTTAATTCATTTGCGATAATTCATGACGGATTAACAATTGATAATCGAATTATATCTTACTGTGAAGAAATTCGTTAAACAAAATTAATTTGACACATTTTTTCCATTAGTTTTGAAGCAGCAAAAAAAAAAAAAAAAAAAAAAAAGAAAAAAAAAAAAAAAAAAAAAAAAAAAAAAAAAAAAAAAAAAAAAAAAAAAAAAAATCAAATGGTCGTCCTGTTCAAGACAATCGTTGATATGAATAAGAAATGAATGGATTCTGACACGAAATTAATTTTAGCCATAAATTACTCATATTAAAAATAAAATATAATAATTTTTGTGAAATGTTCCTGATTCTCACAAGACTGTTACACTTATAAAATGAATTGTTTAACTAAGATGTAGGTATATGTATTATCCTTATAAATTTTTACAGATAATTAGCTCATTATCTAATTAATTTGGATCATTCCCAATCTTGTTTGGTTCGGATAATGGGACAAAATATCTTAAATCTTACGACATATGCGAAGACTGTGTAGTTAAACAAAGTATGCTCGATACACTGTTTTTATTGTTGGCAATTTGCTGAAATTAAGAACGGTATGCGGTCCTCCATTATTGGCAAAGGGGATAGCATATAGACCATTTATATAACCACTCAGTCTACTGTCTGCATCGTAAGTTTTGAGATGTTTTGATTTATCCACTATGATGTTTTCGGAACTAACTTTTTTGTGTGATACAAAATTCCATCACCATAGAAGTCTCCAAATTAAATATGAAGTCATTTCATTTGAATATTCTAGAGTTATAGCTTTTCAAAATGTGAACTTTAACTGTGATACATTATAATACAGCTGTAGCACGTTTTGTTTTAGAATGCAATAGTTGTGACAATGGATTCTCTATATTAAAAAATATTAGTAGCCAAGTGTTGAAATATGGTTTTTGTGGAATTGTTCATGTCATCAAACAAATAATACAGTTTCTCAAAATCAAATTTTTCAAAAATCATGTTAATTATGTTGGTTGTTTTGGGTTTAATGGTGCAAGAGCCTTAAGGTCTATGTTAAACTAGACAAGTTATATAAAATTCTAAAATATGAGAAATATTAATTATGATCACTCTTTGTTTAATTTCATTTATATTAACTCTACAGAATAAACCAAAAAAATATATCAAAAGCAGAATCTTTTTAACTAAAAACCTTTATTAACAAGTATTAATTTATGGCTTTTACTTGAGGAAGACACATATTATAAAATGAAGAATCTAAGAATTCATCAAGTTTTTTCCATTTTATCCAACCATTATCTTGTAATTTTTCTTTACAAGGTGATTTTCCTACAAAATGGGGATCCTAAAAGAAAACAATAAAATTTTAATTTATAAAGAAAATATTATTTCTAAAAATAAAGATTGGATTATTCTTCATTCAAATGAAACAATAAAATAAAATTTCAGGCATTACCAAAACAAGCAAATATATTGTAGAAGATATACAAATTCCCAAAATTCCTTTTGAGGATGCATCTTTGTCACCACCTGAATTACACTTTAATTAAAATTTAAAGTCTCAAATGAAGAAAAACAGAATTCAATATTTTTATTTTAACTTATGTTTTGAAATTAATATAAATTTAATTAATGTTACCCATCATTATAGGTGATCCAAATTCTTTAAAATGAGTTTCAATAGTTTGAACATGATTGATTAATTCACTTCCATTAGGTATATGTATTATTTTTGATAATACCTAAAATCAAAAATAATAATAAATTAATTAAAATACATACAACATAATGAACAAAGATTTGCAATATCTTTGAAGATAAATGGACAATAAATACACTGATATTAATAGATGATTTATGCAAATATTGCAAATATTTGCATAAATCATCTATTAAATTTAGTTACTCATAAATTTAATCGTTGGTTGCGTCCGCCTAGGAACCTTGTTCTTAGGCAGACACAACCAACGATTGTTGAGTCGCTTGAAATTTTAAAAAGAAAAAGTAAAGAAGGCCTTATAAATGATAAGTTGGCATAGGAGCCATCATAGGTATGGAAATACGCCCTGAGTAGAAGGTAAATCTGCTAAAAGACATTTTGCTAAATAGGACACTAGTAATCCTATACTAATACATGTTTAAATGTAAATACACCTATTACAAATTCAATAAAATTTAAAAATTATAGGAACGGATTTTCAATGGTCGTAATTACATAATGGAAGAATCTATTTTGGGTGATTTTGCATTAGTAAAAGCATGGAAAGCTGATAAAGCTGGAAATTTAATATTCAGGTAAATTATTTTGTTTTCCATAATTAAATAAAATCTTTGAATATGAGTTAAAAAGGGAGCAGAAAACTGTCTAGCATTGAGACATATAGTGATCTATTGTGTATTCCTAATAGAAGCTCCATATTAAACATAAGACAAAATATCTTTCTCAATAGAGTTGTATTTTTCTGCACTGGAATCATAAAAAGAAAGAAAAATTTTAACTCTAAATCCTATTTTAGTCCTGAAAGGGCCACACATTTATATACTATGCAGAGTTTCTTTTCTTCCCTGATATTTTATATAAATGGGATTATTGGCAGTTCCAATTAAATGAAAATGTCTTTTAGGATGACAATCCCCTGTAAGCAATCCTTAATCCTTACTTGGTTTTTATTCAATACAAGTAACTATTTAGTCCTTTAATAGAGATTTAAAATAAGAGTTTTTGCTTGACAGACTGTACTCCAATGAGAAAAGTATCCAGCAGTCAACCAGTTTGTGACAATCAAAATGCATTGGATCAAATGCCCAGGGTAGGCTCAGACCAATAAAGGAACACAAAGCTCTTGTTTTGGCCAGTCTATAAGCAGGGCCGGATTTACCTATAGGCCGACTAGGCCACGTCCTAGGGCCCCAAAACTATCAATCAATTTTCAATTTTTATAAACTTTTAATAAGAAAAAAATGGGTTTTTATTAAAGTACTAAATAGAAAGTAAAATTTTAATTTTTAGGGGCCCCAAAGCCTTGCTCATCATAGTCCCCAAAAATGCAAATCCGACTCTGTCTATAAGCAACCTTGTTGCCACTAAACTTTGTGTCCTGATACTCAAATAAACTCTGAAGTAAAGCAGAAACTGTCAAATGCTTTTAATATAATTTGACTAATTGATAGGATAAAAATATGTCTTTTAATATATCCCCTATCAAGGTTAATTTTGACATACACACAAAAATAGCATAAGTTTTTCTCTAAAAGATAAGTACAATGAAATGATCTGTACATTATGAAAAGGTTTTTTTACTTTTAGAATTTATAATTTAAAATGTTTAATATAAAATGCAATTAATTTTATTTTATTCTTAAATTTTAGTTCTGAATAAATGCGTTTTCAATATCCTATTAATTTCAAGGATTTAATGTATGATTCTCTATGTAAAAAATTTTATTTCCTCTTCTCTTATTAATATATTTATTTAAATATATTTCAGGAAATCTGCTTCAAATTTTAATCCACCAATGTGTAAGGCAGCAAAAATAACAATTGCAGAGGTATGATCTAAATATAATTTAATATAAATTATTTAAAAAATAACACAAATAATTCTTTCAAATCATTTTTACCACCTTATTTTTTTATTGAAAAATAAGGTGGTAAAAATGCTATCCTACTGAAAGCTGTTTATTTTTTCAATGAAGATTATAGTAGGAAATTTGCAAATTATTTAATAATCAAAATAAGATTTCTCTTTAAACTGCTTAAAACTCTTAAATTCAACATAAGATAAATTCAGCATTATCATGCAGTAGAGTAATAAGGTGAATCCGCTAAAAGACATTTTGCTAAATAGGACACTAGTAATCCTATACTAATACATGTTTAAATGTTTAGAATGGATTATTGGGATTGGTTTATTTTATTTATTATTTATGTTTTATTTTTAATGTATCCTTAAGAGTATATGATCAATTAATTGTAATCTGTAATTTTGATGTTATTGGTTCCTTCACGTATTGTAAGCTAACATATTAGAATATTATAATTTAAAAGAAAAATTTTAAAATTTAAAGGAGAACTAATGTAAATGAATGAAATCATTCTAATGTTCTATTGTAACCATAGTAACACTTATATGCTTCATTTTTGAGTTCCATTGTGATTTGAAATGTCACTTGAGAATGGTGTCAAACCGAAAACGTTTGCGAAGTCATGTTAAATAAGTAGGCCTACTTTTACTCTACTGCATGATAGTGCTGAATTTATGTTGAATTTAAGAATTTTAAGTAGTTTAAAGAGAAATCTTATTTTGGATAAATAAGAAAATCAAAGTATGTGAATTAATAAAATAAAATAATTTAAAACTTACATTATAAAAATGATTAATACACATTGAAACTTCAACACTACCAATCCATTCTTTGGAATTAATGAAATTTTGTTCCTTATCACCTATAGTAACAAGGCATTCCTGAATTTCTGATATAGAAGGAGTATCTTTAATCTGAAAATAATTTTATTTTTAATAGTTACAAAATTAATGTTAAATTGCAAAATTGACACATTTATCAATAGACCTATGATAATATGTTTTACGTTATAAGTTTAAATTACTTGGATTAAAATTAGTTATTTTAAAATACATAAAAATATATTTAAATATTCATTAATTAAGTTTCATTCTTGTGATGCATGAATTTAAAAAAATGCTAAAATCAGGTATTACCCATAGGTTATAATTTGGATTGCTTGAATCTAATTCAATTGTATTGAATTAAGCCAGTTATTTCATAATAGCTCTGCATTTATATACATACAGCCATTCCTTAACTAATGCAAATAATTGGAACAGAAGCTTTTTACATAATTTGGGATTTGCATAAATCAAAAAATAATAATAATTTTTGTTAAAAAATTATTTTTTGATTCAATTCTGAATCAAAACTAGATGGGCTACAATAATTGCATTAAACATTATTGTATTCCTTGACTGAAAGGGAGGCAATATGATGTAGAACAATATCATACCAGTAACATGATATTTAAGATCAACAAACAATATAAAAAAACATAAATAAATCAAGTAATATGAAGTTTTAATAATCTAAGCTAACAGGTTTAAACTTGTAACCTATAAAAACACAGATATTTATTCTCTATATTTCAAAAAAATATAAAAAAATTATAGAAAATATTTTACATAAAGTTGAATTTACATAAGTATTACATAAGTCGGGGAGAGGCTGTATATCCTAAATGTTTTTTCAATATCACAGTAATAAAAAATTATATATATATTTTTAATTATTATACAATATTTACAAATATTTAAATATGATTTTATAAATATATAACTGTTATTATTTAGAAAATAATGAGGTGTATTTTGGGAGATAAATAAATGAAATAAAATTTCAAATTGATAAAAAGTTATATCAATTTTTTAATTTAAGCATATTTATTGATAATTGATAATATGCAATTCATATTTTATCAACTAAGTTTACAAATCCTGTTTAACTAACTAAATTGTTAGTAAAATTAATAATTAAATTCAAAATTTGAAAGAAAAAAATTAGAAAAATATGTTCCGATTTCAACTTTCATTTGAGAATGTTGGATTCAGTAACTAAGAATAAAAGAAATGAGATTCAAGCAAATAGGAATTTGTCAAGTGTGATTCAAGGAGCAACTGGGAATCAAGGAAGTGTACCCTGATCATTTTATATATTATATTGATCATCCATTATCAAGTATTTAGAAGACTTCAGAAATCTTTTGTGCAGTTATTGATTGAAAGATTGAAAATGTTTCTATAATTGGCTCTATTTGGCATTAAAATATTTTTCTCTATTAAAAAGTGCTGTGATTTTCTATCTTAATTTTATTTTTACTGCATAATTACTGTTTATTAAAATCTTATAAATTTCATTTTCAATATTATAAAATCTCAAATTATGCAAAAATTTCCAAAATCATAAGTCCAAAAAGCCTTTGTATAGAGTTAACTTTTCCTAAAATAAATATTAGAAATTATTCCTAATCTTAAATACAGAAATACTTTAAATATTTTTGAAAATCTTTTATTGTATAAATATTGAATTTATATAATATGGTAATTTTGAATTTTATTTCTTAATTAATATGGCAATCATTGAAAGAATTTATACTGCTTTCTTTAGGTACTTAACTAATTAAAGAATTAACCATAACATTAGTTAGCAGTCCAAAAACTCTTTATTATTCTAATTTTAACACCAGAGTAACATTTTCAGAGCTTATGTTTTATTTAATAATCTTTTATTACTTGTATTTTCATGTATAAAATAATGAATAATCACTATGAATAATGATTTTTTTGTTTTTACTGTTTGTCATAAAATCTTTTTTGCCATATCAATTTATCAATTGAAAATATTTCTATACTATTTGTAGATGTTGAATTTTATATTTAAAATAACTTTATTATTATTTATTATTATTGAAGAAATTTTTTTGAATTTTTTATATTTGTAACTAAAATATAGAGAAGCTTCTTACCTTACAAAATATCTAAATCAGATTTATTTATGTCAAAATCATCATCATAATTTAAAAAGTCATAGTTTTTGTTATTAAATTGAAGTTAATAATTAAAATAATTTGAAATAGTTTTTATTTCTGCATTTAAAAATATTTAAATAAGAGTAAAACACTATTTATATACTATTTTAAATTAAAAATTTGATGTTGATAAAGTATAACTATATTTAATTAACATTTTAATTTATGAGTTTTGTGATTTTTATTTAAACAATCTTTATTTTGGTTAATAATTAATTTTAACAATTTAACAACTATTTTCAGTTTTTATTAACATGCAAATATAAAATCCTTATTTCCACTATACTGATCAAGTCATTTAGAAACATTTTACATATGAATACATGCCCTGAATCTTCAATTTGCTGGCAAGATTTGGCATTTTCTGTAGATTGCAGATTCCCATTACAGAATACTAACAAAATTGCTGTTAGTAGTTCTGTGTATTAATTATGTAAATTATTAGGATAATAATTTACATAATTAAAAGAGCTACTGTAAAGTAAAATTTTTTTTTACAATAATCTGTAATTTCTTTTTTTAGAGCTACTCTAAAAGAAAGTTTTAAAAGGAAACATTATTAATTACATCATCAAATAACTATTAATTAGAAAAATTCCATATAAATGGTAAGTAAAAGCAACCAAAAAATGCAAACAGTACATAGATAAAAAAAATAATAAATCCATATTCCAGTTTTTGTGAACAGTTTTTCAATATTTCAGCTTTATAAACATGGTGAATCAAATAATGAGGATTTCTATATAATTTAGTTTAATTTTATATAAATATTCTAATTTGTTGTTATATGATGATATATATTTTAAGGTTGAAGAAATTGTTGAAATCGGTGATATTCCTCCAGAACAAATTCATGTGCCAAGTATTTATGTTCAAAGGATAATAAAAGGAAATAAATATGAAAAAAGAGTTGAGGTGAATTGTTTGAATTTTTAATAATTGATTCTGCAAATGATTAGATATTAAAACTATATTTCAATATACTATAAAGAGATTAAAAATACGACAATCTAATGAAGATTTTAGTAAGAGGGAAATTACTCCTAGAGCAGCAAAGAGAGAAAAAATAATTCGTCGAGCAGCATTAGAATTAAAAGATGGAATGTATGGTATCCTTTTATATTTTGTATCTAATAAATAATTATAGTGTGTTTCTCTTATATAATTTTTCAGAATAGGCTAAGTTTTTTTTTATAGATGATTATTATTTTTTTGTTAAATTTTAGGCTTTTGCATTAAGATTGTTCATTTTGCACTTTTTTATGTCAATAGAAATGTTTTACTTCTGCAATATGTACCTTATTAGAAATAAAAGTTAATATCTGAAAAATAAGAAACACTTTACTTTCTAAAAAACTCTCATCTTAAAATTAGTTATTTACTTCATTTATTTTGTCAAAAGAGATGCTGTCAAATACATCACTGGTTGATTTCCAATAAACACAGTGGCAGAACTTAAAATTTTTGGCCCCCTTGCAAAATATTATTCAGATCCCTATCGTAAAAAAATTTCTGTTATTTTCTAATAAAAATATCTAGATAAAAAGAACATCATTTAAAACACAATTGAAAATTATCAAAAGAAAATACATTTAAAATTCTTCCTCTTAGATTTTAAATTTGCAAAATCTCTTATCATATGTTTTATTTCTATATTTTTGGCTATTGCTCCTACCCCTGCCATACTGCTCTGATTCAATGAATTCATGCTTCACTCTTTTCATGTGAAGCATCTAATTATTATTGTATTATGTTGTTAATTTAAAAAGGGTAAAGAAGGTACAAATAAAGAGGTTTTGGGCCCCCCGCATTGTGGGGTCTGGCGCATAGTGTTCCACCAATGAAAAACAGGATTTTTCAGCAAAATAAAGAATTAGATTTAGTGAATTTTGTTTCAATATAAGATTAGTATTTTTCAATAAGTATTAAATTCATGATTATTTGTTGTGAGCACTTTTGATTTCATAACAACAAAATTAAGAATACACATTCTTGATTATATTATTGCAATTGTAATTATTTTCTCAGTTAATTCCGTATTTTCATATGTTGCAATATAACTAACTATATTTTGTGTAATAAATATTACTAGTCCATATACAATGTAAACTGATGGATATATTCTTAAAATACATATATTTCGTTAAACTAGTTTTATATAGAAAACATTATTTTGATTTCCATGAAGAGGCATCAGAAAATAATACCCGATAAAAGGGATAATAAATAAATATTGTTTATATTTGTGTGGATCATTGTTTTCTAAAAATTGAGGAATTAATTATATGATTCTTTTTTAATAGTTTTATTTTTAATCATCTTTCTTAAACTTGAAGCTTCTGATTTAAATTAATAATAATTACACAAGGTGTGTTGACAGACAAACCTAACATACGTTGATGTTTTTCATTTCAGAATGGAAGAAAAGAATATAAGATAAAACATTTGTCTTAAAATTTAATTTTTTATATTACAAATATTAAAATTAATGTAACTTCTGCTTCTAAATGATTTGTTATGTTCTCCTCTGAGCAGAAATATTTACATATTTGTAATATTTCTTTATGAAAAATTTTTAAGTGATTATAAAATTTCTTTAAATAAAATATTCTAAAAAGATGATATTTATTTTATTATATATGATATAGTGAAATAAATATCCTGTATAATAATAAATTTTCATTATCAAGTTATACTTAATGATGCTAGTTAATCTTGGAATAGGCATTCCTGTTTTAGTAAGTAATTTTATTCCCAAAGGAATAACTGTACACCTTCATAGTGAAAATGGATTGATTGGTTTAGTATGTTATTATCTTTTCCATTAATTTATATAAATTTAATCAAGTTATAACATACACTAAAATTTATTTAGGGCCCATATCCTTTAAAAGATGAAGTAGATGCAGATTTAATTAATGCTGGAAAAGAATCTGTTACAGTTCTTCCTGGAGCATCTTTTTTTCCTAGTGATGAATCATTTGCAATTATTCGTGGGTATGAAGAATTTTTATATTTATATATATTTTAAATGTTTTAATAAACAACAACAAGTTTTCAGTGGTCATCTACAAATAACTATGCTAGGAGCAATGCAAGTTTCCAAGTATGGAGATCTTTCCAATTGGATGATACCAGTAAGTAATATAGCCATTTATGGCTTAATTCTTTCTAGAAATATTTTATAATAATGAATACAATATAAAATATTATAAAATGATTTAATATATAAAATAAGTAAATACAAATAAATTATATCTTCTATTAAACCTTTCACAGTTATGTTATAAGTGTAAAGGTGCTATTTGTTTCAGATATTTGATTGGTAATGGTAAATAGATATGATTTCATTTCCAGGAATGTTCAAAAACAAGACAGTTTTAAACTTTTATCACAACATCCAAATTAAGCTTAGAAATGAAAATTCTTTCATACTAATTAAAATAAAAGTTGATTTCATTTCTCATATAGCTGCTCTAATGATATGTTGTATTGTGGGATACTGCCATTTAACTGTTATGCTTTTTAAAATTAAGTGTTTATTTTCTGCTATCAATAATATTGATAGCAGAAAATGCTATCAATATTTCCATATATTATACAGAGTATTTAATATATTTATAATTTTATAGGAATAATAAAACTTAAATAATAGAGAGATTTTAGATAGAAAATATTCTAATCACATAATTGTGCCCAATTTTATTTTGTATTTAATAAAATATAGAATAAAACTTTTTATTTTTTTCCAGTGGACCTTTTTAATCACCTGTCTTTCTTAATAAATCTGAGATTTCTCTCATGAGCACATATCTTATTTTTTAAGATCAGTCTTGAAAACATTGCATATATAATATTTATTAGCTTGAATATGAAGTAAAGTTTTTCAAGATATTCAATAGTTAGAAGTTAGCTTATATTTAAACCAATGATATAAATTCTAATTATAAAAATATATTTATTATTTGGTAGAAATAATGTATTACAGAAACTCTCTGACTTACATAGGTGGATTGTTTTGTGAAACTCTTAAATAAGTCAAAACTATGTTGGAGCTAATAATTTGTTTATACTTTGAATAAAATCTTGTTATTTCTAACTGACATAATGAAATTTTTCAAGCCACTCAAATAACAAGACAAAGTATAAAAACACGCAAAAGAAACATAAGATATATCATGATTCAAAATGAAAAAAATATAAAAAATCTACAATTTAGAATAAAGGAAATATAGTAACCATTTATATTTTGTTTCACATATTAAAAATGAATTGTTTATGATAAAAATCAATACAGTATATATACCATATAATATATACCCTATAATATCTATGGTGCTGTCAATTCCAGATCACACTATATTATGTCATGTGTGGAATGGTGAACATTGATATATTATAGCAGGGATGGATAGTAAATATTTTTATTACAAATTCCTTCAAATAAAATAAGAATATTAAATATTTTTAATAAATAAGCTTTCAATTTTATATATTCAAGGGTAAATTAGTAAAAGGAATGGGAGGTGCAATGGACTTAGTGGCTAGTGCATCAGCAGGTACAAAAGTAATAGTAACCATGGAACATACAGCTGTAGATGGAACACCAAAAATCTTGGACAAATGTGGGTTACCTATTACAGGTCAAAAATGTATTGACTTAATAATTACTGAAAAGGTATGTAGAAATTTCATTCTAAAAATTCAAATATAGATCAATTCTGGTTTCAGATCTCAATTCAAGAGATTTTGATTTTACAAGCCTTAACCTCAATTTTTTGAGAAATTTATAACAAGCAAAGTTTTAAATTTGAGTAAAGCATTCTTCTTAACATGAAGTAATACATAAAGGATGGAAATGATAAGACAATATACAAATGTTTTACATAGAACAGTTCCAAACAAATATATATATATAAAATATTAAGTGCTGTGTTATTTTAAATATGGGATGTATTCTGCAAAATTTCAATATAAAGTACAATCAGGATACATCATTTGAAATGATTTTAGCTTTTCACTCATAGAACTAGAATTGAATCCTAATCCCAAATCTCAAAATTTAAACAAGATATCTGCCTTTCACAATCCATTTTTCCTCTACAGTGTCACCTGGATGGCTGCATGATATAGCATTACCTTAAAAATTTAAATTTCAGATTCATTTCCAGATCTAAGATCTGTAATTTCTTGGGAGCAGTCCCAGTTCATTAAATTAACTCTTTCAACTGATGTCCCATCCCAGGGCTGTGTGGTAGATTTTCTCAGTATGAGGCAAGTATTGGAAATGCCGCCCCTTAAATGTTTTTACTTTTCTTTCTGTATTCTCGGGATAAAGACTCTATACTCAGTGCTCGCGAGTACCTGTTTAATCAACATAACTATAGTATTTAAGTGTGAAAACATAAATTTTGTATCTGTTATCGCCCTATTTCTGCCCCCTTTTTGCCTAACATTTTATCCCACATGCACAATCTGTTTGTTTTTACCGTTCCCTTGACACTCTGGGTTTAAAGTACAATTTACACTTGCTTTTTACAGATGTCCCATTCTCTGTTAGGTTCTCTGTGCAGCTGAAGAGAGGCAGTCCAGCCTGAAAGCGCTCCTGCATCTTTAGTTTTATTTTAAGGTCCTATTAGCTAGTTCAGATTTATTAATTTAAACGCAATACAGCCATTTGCCACTTCTTAAGACAAACTAACATTAAAATCAAATATTGTCAATAATTGTAAACTCAAAGCAGAACTATCAACATAGATCAATATATAAAAGCGTTGCGTAAAAATTTTTAATTATTGAATGGTTGAAATTGTATTTTGATTTTGCTGCTTATGCCGCCCCCTTACAGTGCTGCATGAGGCACTGTAAGGGGGCCTCTCTGCCTCATAGCACCGCACGGCCCTGTCCCATCCTTTTATAAGTGCAAGTAGCGCCGCATGAGGCGGCCGCCTCTCTGCCTCATAGCACCGCACGGCCCTGTCCCATCCTTTTATAAGTGCAAGTAGTCCATGGTTAGTATTGGTATGCTTCATTGATTTGCAGAGATGTAGGTGGGCAATAGGGGATGGCTAAGTTAGTTATTGTTAAGGTGCTTTATCACATACAAAATATAGTATATCTAGGAAGGGCCACTTTTAGTGCCTATCACAAATTGATCCCATCATGGATGTTGTCCAGCCTGTTAAGCTCCATCTTAAGTTCAACAGGCTGGGCTTGAACCCCTCCTGAAAATCTTGAAGTGTAGACCTGAATTTGAACTGAATTGAATCTTTCAAGATAGTAAGCCACTAGCATCCATCCAGCTGGGAAAGTAGTAAGTGCAAGTAGTCCATGGTTAGTATTGGTATGCTTCATTGATTTGCAGAGATGTAGGTGGGCAATAGGGGATGGCTAAGTTAGTTATTGTTAAGGTGCTTTATCACATACAAAATATAGTATATCTAGGAAGGGCCACTTTTAGTGCCTATCACAAATTGATCCCATCATGGATGTTGTCCAGCCTGTTAAGCTCCATCTTAAGTTCAACAGGCTGGGCTTGAACCCCTCCTGAAAATCTTGAAGTGTAGACCTGAATTGAATCTTTCAAGATAGTAAGCCACTAGCATCCATCCAGCTGGGAAAGTAGTATAAACAAGAGAAGTTAGATTAGGTATAATTAAGCTGCTGTATCTCATATGAGCTATACTATATCTAACCACTTTTAGAGCCCATCATAGGCTAACCAATATCCATGATAGGGTTAACCAAAAAGTATAATTTTGCCATTGTTTACATAACTAGATAGTATATCAGGATATTTCAATGAAAAATAAGGGACATTTTGAAATTCAGGAATGCATTATCTTTTTCATTTAAGTCAATGGTAATTTAGTCCTTAATTTATGAGAATTTTCTGAGTACGTTTTACGCTCATAAATCAGGGTTGATCTATGCTATTTTACTTACAATAAAATAAAAACCAATGATCAAAAAGTCTCTCTTATACAATGATTTCCATTCAAACAATGATGTCTTTATTACAAAGATCTTAAAAATTTGCAATAGTTTTAGCTCAGCGTTTCTCAAACTTTTTTCATTCATGACCCCATTTTTCATTATGAGATTTTTTGCGACCCCAGGTATTAAATATGAAATAAAACATATAGGTACAGTCTGGTCCATAAAGTTTTGCCTGCAGGTCAAAGTTGTTCGGCTTCCTTACACTACTTCAATCCAATGCGATTACTTTTTCCAGGCATCTATTCGAACACGCTTAGTGTGGGACGATTCCATTAAGGTTTTACCTTATCGTTGGAGGTAGATAAGTTTTACGTCACGTGCTCAAATATGTTGACAGTAAAATAATTTCTGGCTGTTCTGTAGAGAAATTTTGTGTTATTAATAATAAACTAATCTATTTTGTTATTAATGTAACACAAATGGTGCACAGTTTCGATATAATTATATGCGTAATCAAGAGATAAGTTACTGCACTGCTGCCTATGGTATAATGGG
>AYEL01090740.1:0-22486 GCA_000484575.1 Olivierus martensii
TATATTTAGAATTTTTTTAAAAATATATTTACAGAATTTTTTATTATTAAAATGCAAAATAAAAAGTTGTAAACTAAAAATTAAATATTGTTTAAAATAATTTTTAAAACACGTTTAATAAGAATTTATTGAATACATCGATGATTGAATATTATAAATTTCTAATATGTAAATTTGCAAAATAAAATTAAAGCACTCAGCTATTAAAATTCAGACATAAGAAAATAATTAATTATATGATAATTTTATATTGCATTATTGCACTTAAAAGCTTTTTCGAAAAAAAATGTTACTTCAAAACGATTAATTATATAAAAAAAAGTTCTATTGAAATATATTTTAGAGACAAAAAACTTTCCTTAATGCAAAAAAAGCTTACAAGTAACAAATTAAAGATTACAAATATGAAGAAAAAGTCTATTAATATGGCGATTTAGTTGTAAATATATAGTAAGCAAACTATTTTTATATACAGTAGGCTACTATACAATCAAGCGTTAAACAGATAAAAATGTGACATGTAACAAACGTGCAGAGCAATCTAAAATCCAAATAAAAAACATAAAAAGCAAAAGATATCATAATGTAGAATTACGAATGAGGTACTCAATCTTATGAGAAACTAATAAAGATGATGAATGCAGCATTTAGCTACATTAAATAAAATTACATACTTTAATTAGTATTAGTTATATTACTTGCATTTTGTATGTCTGAATTAGCAGTAGTAGTAAGTTAGTAGTAGGAGTTTCAGTGACAATTTTATATATTTGTTTTGCTGGCTGACAGATATGAATCGAAATGTTGAAATTTTAAACGATACTAGTCTGTTATACTTTAGCTACGGGTATCGAATGCCATCAGAATAATTCGGTATACTTAATGAGACAGAATCGAATATTTTATGGATGACAACAAATCTTTATTTATTAGATTATTTTCTATATATTGCACTTTTGTAAAAATATTTGTTTTAGCTAACCAAGTGATTGACTTAATTAATCGGTATTCTATAATCCTTAAAGATTGTGATCTTAAAATCGGATTTGGTAACATAATTTCCACTTCTACAGTTTAAATGAGCAATCAATCTGTCACTCCATAATCAATCTAATAAGTTTTCACATTAAATTAAATGAATTCGATTGAAAACTTAATAAATATTGAAAAATTCTTTTTTGATTGTTTAAATTTTGGAAAGTAATTTAATCCTTTAAATAAAAAGTAGATTTGCAAACTTCCTTACAGATAGCTAGATAGAATATATTTTAAATTGCAGATTATAAAATAATAATTTGTTCTTTAAATATTTTGCATTAACAACTTTAATTGTTAACATTTATAAAAATATTATCTTATTCGTTGGATGCTTTAATGTTTATTTTTTCATATTAATTAAACTTAGTTTGCTCTTAATGTCATTAATTACTTTTTAAAATTTTATAGCTCTAACGATACAGGATATACAGTATATGCAGTAGATATTTTGCATTTAATGAATTAAAAAAAATAGTACTCTCTACCATAAATTGGATTATAACAATAATTAAAACATTTAATCTCAAAAATATGGTTCTCATGTACACTAATTGTAATTGTTTTTTTAACATCATAATTAAATGTTTAGAAAATTAATTCTAGTGAAAAAAGTTTTTTTTTATAGCAATAAAAAAGGATTTTAAAATATTAAAAAATATAATCCTTCAAATGTTCGTAATTTCAGAAATATTTTTCAACTTATCATAATTTTTAATTCTTTGTAAATATGAAGATTGTTATTATTTTAATCATGCTAAAACACTCTAGTATAACATACAATTATAATAATGTTTACAAAAATTTATAAAATTATATTTTATTTTCTTTAAATTTTATTTTATAAATTTTAAGACGATGGTTATAGCTTGTAATATTTCGATATAAAAACCTTTTCCCAACCATAGATTTTAATCTATTGTCAATTTTACTTTTAAGATGAACATATTTTGCAGTAAAAGAGATAGCTTAATAGGATAAGCTCTAAAACTTTGAAAGAAATTTTACAATTTATTTTAAAGGCTCCATATAGAGGAATATTGTCCTTTTATTACATTCTTTAGAAGTATTTATATTTTTTCTAATCATGAGCAGGTTTCAATGTACATCTATAACAATCATTCTAGGAATCTGATTCTTAGTCGCTCTAACATCTCTTATCATTTTATCGATCTATTTTCCTCTCTTATTTATCTTAACTTCAACAATTCTCGTTCGTTTTTTTTTTGTTCATAATTTATTTCTTTTTTCTTTTTCTTCATTTCTTCAATCCAAATAAAAAATTCATTATAAATAAAATTATTGTTATTTTTTACATTTTTTTTATTATTAAATGTTGCGAAATAAGTACTGTATATTAATTTTTAATAATCATTTTCCGAAATATAACAATCGATAATTCAATAAATTATGCAAAAAGTTTTTATTAATATATATTTATCTCACTAGTTAGATTTTAGTTTATAGAAATGTTTTATTGTGTTTAAAATATTAAAATATGAATTTTGTTAAAAAATTTTCTTAAGAATGTTTATTTAATAAATATATAAAAGAGAAACGTTAATATTAGATGACTAAAGATTTTTTATTTGTGGCTACGAGTTATTCACACCAAACATCTCGATATAAGACACTGCCTGACTACAAATCTAATAAGACATCCGAGAGTCAGTTCTGTTTCCACAATAGGAATTCTATCCGTTGGTTTTGCTTCATCCTGTAAGTATAATCTTCGTCTTAAATTCTTACTTCATAGAAAAAAAAAAGAATTTCAAAAATATTATAAAAGAATTTGATTCTATTCCGTTTTCTTGGCCAATTTTATGCTGTTCAATGTTATATATATAAAAAAAGACGCATAAATGACAGATGGCTCGAATTTTGTATACGAAAATCGAGAGAATTAATAAATCTTTAATTTTAGAATTATGGAGAAAATTTTATATTAATTCTATTAATTTAAACAAATAAAGTGTTAAAAATGCAAATGTAAATTTCTACAGTACAAAATTTATTTATTTTAATATCTTTAAAAGTAATTTTATTAACGCTTCGCTAATTATGTAAAAAAAACATTTCAAATAGATAAATTTTATTTTTCTATGTTTTATTTTATGTTCATAAAATAAAATTTTTCACTTTAACAAAATAATGTTTAGTGTAATATAAAAATAGAAGATAAATTCCCTTTTTTCCATTTTTCGTTTTTGTTTTCAAATACAAAATCGTATAATCCTTAAAACATTGGTGAACATATATGTTTGGAAGAAAAAAATATTTATTTTTTTAATGATGACGAATATAAAATAGAACAGAATGAATAATTATTAAAATATAAAAGTTACAATAGGAACAATACGCGATGTCAGAAAGATAATGATGTAATAATGCACAAGATTTGTCAACTCAACAAAGATTATTTGTAAGAAAAATTCATAAAAGAAAAAGATTGTTTATATAAATTATACGAAAAACGTAATTTTAAAATATAATTAAACTACTTTATTATTAGATAAATCTGATATTATATCATTATGAAAATTGGGAAGTAGCTCTTTCTTTAACTCAATTAGTTCGAAATAATGAAATGTTTGTACAATACTAATCATATTTAATTTATATAATTAATATTTAGATGTAGTATTAATATTTTTATTGTCCCATTGCAGAACCGAATTATTAAAACTTAATTGTAAGTTAATAACAACGATTATCGTGCATATGGTAAATATTAGACCGATACGAAATTTAGATTATTGTAAGTGAACGATAAATTGCAAGAAATGCACATGAAGAGATCTATCCAAATTTTTAATATTCAAAAATATGTTTATAATCGACATAAAATATTTTTATTACACAAAATAAATATATTATCTTTATTAACAAGTAAGAGAATATTAATAAAATTATAATTGTTTATTAAATTATTCAACTAAATAATAATATTCTATATAATTTTTCATTATTCTATTCAGCATGTTTTATAAATGATCATAATTGGTACTATTTCTCATAATATATTTTACTGAAATATTTTTGCATTTCCATAAAGATCATATGATTCCTTTTTTTAATCAATAAAGTTATTATTATTGTTGAATTTATAAACATACGAAGAATTAAATTATAATAATAAAGTATAAACAAAATTGTGTTTTAAGAAAAGAAACTCGACTAAAAATCTTATCGTTAAAACAAAATATGCCTCAACTGTAGGATTTTTAAATAAAACATATGAAAAAATTTTTCTATAATGAATACTCTAAGCTTTATTACTTTAAGGTATTTATTACACACCGAATCAAACATTTTATTTTCAATTTGGTAAATATTTAAAGTAATTATGCTATGATAATAAATGTTGAATTTTGATTGAGTTAAAGTAATTTTTTTGAAACTGATGTAATAAAGCAGATTTTCATTTTATTGTAAAAAAATAGCAATAAAGAAAAATACCAATTGTCTAATAATGTATAGAATAATTTTTTATTTTTTAAAGACAAACAATAGTTGGTCGACAAAAACAGCATTTCCTCTGCAATATTTAAGATTTGTTGATTTTATCTTATTTAATCTTAATTAGCAATACTTGCACTCATGCAATTTTCTGTAAACTAATTAATCCTTTTCTTAAAAAAAAATAAACAAATTTGTAACATATTTTATGGTTAAAAATATATAAATTTTCATAAATTATACTCAATTACCAACAAAATTTTATGCTATTTATTTTAAATTCCTTAAAAATATTCCTTAAAAAATATTTTTACGCTTTCAATACAATGATTATTATGAAAATTAAGTAAAGTTTAATACGATTTCCCAACTTTATTATTATACTAAATAAAAAAAATTAATGTAATTAATATAACGAGAATTTTTTTTATTAAATTGAATCATAATTTTTCTTTCTAAACTGATGCATATCCATTTTAATTTATGATTGATTATAATAGTAAGAGTAGTAATGTTCATTGAACGAATGGGGAAAATTCCATGAAAATAGGAATATAATAAGCAATAACGACAATGTAGATTGATGATATTCCTTAATATTAATTATTGATAAATCTTGAACTGATAGAATTAAATAAATTGTTTTAATTTAATGCGGATAAAATACTTCATTAGTAGTCGAATTTGAATATTAAGTCGTAACTAGTTATTACATAATTATTAATTTGCTCTTTAAAATATCTAATCTTTCATAAAATTATTATTACTTTAATTATCTGAAATTTTAAAGATTTATCGTTATTATTTTTTTCCTAATTTTAATTGCAAGCTTTCCTGAAACTGTGTAGCCTATATGTAAACAAATTTGAGAATTTTTAATAGTTCCTAGAAAAGTCGATAAAAAAATCAAATTTCTGTATTTATTAAATATGAAACAAATATATTAATTAATTTATCTTTTTATCAGCCTGACGATGTATAGAAATTAAATTTCATAAAATTAATTTAATTTTTATGATAAAATTTGAAAAGTAATTATTTTTAGATGTTCTCTTTTACACTTTTATAATAGGGCTGATTTTTATAATAATGCTTAGTAAATAACATAATTATCAATTTTCATGAAATTTGCTGAGGTAGAATAATAATAAGGCAGTTAGAGGTATCATTCATGAGAAATGAATCCGATTTTCCATTTTGATAATTTTTTTTTATCAAATTCTTGATCAAACAGAAATTTTTTCCATGATTTAAACTCAGCGAATTTTTCTTCTTTTTTCAGTGAATTTTTCTTTAATAAAGTTCAGTTCGAGTTTTTTGAAAATTATGTGAAATACTGAAATTTTATCAGAAATTAAAATAAATACGATAAATAAATACAATAAAATGTTTAATAAAATTCTAAATAAAAATACAGTAATAAACGATGCGTTTTATTTATACAGAAATTTATGTATATTTAAATCTATGAGTGATTTTTCTGATTCTTTAGTTTATAAAATTAAATAATTATCATGATAAAAAGTCATAATTAGTGCATTTCAAATAAATATTGAAATATATGAAAGAATAAAATTTTTATTGGGAAATTGAAATAAAATATCAAATATCTAATAATATTAAAAAAAAAATAATAATATTAAGCATTGCCTCATAATATGTAATTTTGTTTATTTACAGAACGATATTTATTCAAAAAATAAATAATCGATGCGCTGTTAATTAGAATAACTACATTGATTGTTAAAGGCAGATATGGAATTTATCAAAAATATTTACACACAATTTAAACATTAATCTATTATTTTATTTTCTGTTGTAGTTACGCCGACTTCTTTATATTTGGAAAACAAAACATAGGCCTATATAGTATATATTTTAATACTAAAGCTGTTTATTTTATTAAATTTATTATTGATAACAAATTCTAAATTTAGATAATTAATAACAGAAATTTCTCTAGATAACAGTTAAATTAATTATCGATTTAATATAAACTTTAATTCCTTCTTTAATTGAATTTTCTAATATACAGTTTAAGTGAAATCGTACTTTAAAAAATTGCATGTTAATATTGATAAAATAAATTTATTTAGTTTAAATTTTTATATATTCATAGAAAGACAAAAAATACTTTAAATTGTAATCTAAAAATAAAATTAATTTCTATTACCAATTTCAAAATACTTAAAGATCAAAACTCCAGTTTATTTGCAAATAACTTGAATTTGATTATTTGCTTACATACAAGAAAACTAAAATTTTTTGAAGTGAACTGACTCAAGTTAGTAATTATAATCTGAACATTTCTTCTATGTACCTAAATTATTAGATTAGCATTAAATAAATATGGAATTTATTATAAAAATGTGTATACATTTTTTGAGACACCCATTAGAACAAAAATATAATTTAAAATTAAAAATGACTGTCTATATCAAACATATATACAGTGGATTCTGCTTAATTGGGCCACCGGTTAATTAGGGCAGCCACATAATTGGATCAAATCTCAAAGCAACACTAATGCATAATTTAAACACTTAATTGGGACAGTAGCAGAAAAGGAATTTTCAATTTTTGATATATGCTTAATTGAGACAGTAGCAGAAAAGGAATTTTCAATTTTTGATATATTAGTGATTTTTCGAAAGTATAGCAACACTATATACACTAATACTTGTTGTGTGCTTTCTTAGGAAGTATGGCAACACTATGTACACTAATACTTGTTGTGTGCTTTCTTAAAAGTATAGCAACACTGTGTACACTAATACTTGTTGTGTGCTTTTTTTAAAAAATTCCTTATATAAAAATTATAACATTTTTAGCAACTCTGTGTACACTAATATTTGTTGTGTGCTTTCTTAAAAAATTCCTTATATAAAAATTATAACATTATTTTATATTGTAGAAGTAATTTTTCAGGTTAAACCTTTCTAAAAGACAATACAGACTAACACAATGGATGGATCGTTTCTTATCATCTTATTACATACACATCGTCGACACACTGTCGAGGTTGTTTCTTCGCGTCCTATTACATACACATCTCGACACACTGTCACGCATTAATATAAACATCCATTCTTTAGTAAAATTATAAGTAAATATCATCGTGCATAACAATACTGTATTCGGCAACACTTGCGTGATGAGAATCAGTTATCTATCGTCATACTGTATTCGACAACACTAGCGTGATGAGAATCGGTTATCTTATATTCAGGAACACTAGCGTTATGAGAATCAGTTATCTATCATTGTGAATCTGGCAAATGTGTATCTACTTAAGAGTCTATCGTTACTGTACCTAGGATAGGCCTATTCATTTAAAGTGTCGATTTTATTTTAAATTTTAAATTTTTGCCAAGATGCCAAGAAATGATTTTACACGTTCAAGTAAAATTGCTTTGTTGGATAAAATTAAAAGCCAGCCATTTAATACAAGCCATCCACATTCATTTAAAGTGTCGATTTTATTTAAAATTTTAAATCTTTCCCAAGATGCCAAAAAATGATTTTACACTTTCAAGTAAAATTGCTTTGTTGGATAAAATTAAAAGCCAGCCATTTAATACAAGCCATCATAGACTTGCTGATATAACTGTGTACCAAAATCTACCAAAGTGTGTCTCCTATAACAAGAAAATCAACTGCATGAATAGTGGGCATTACAGAAAGAAATTCCGGGAACATCCAAAAGAAAGCATGATTGGGCATTACAGAAAGAAATTTCGGGAACATCCAAAAGAAAGCGTGATAAAAGAATCCAGAAGGTGAAGAAGCATTAGATCAATAGATTTCTATAGTAGATCCAGAAGTTGAAGAAGCATTAGATCAATGGATTTCTATAGTTAAGATACAAGTCGAAGAAGCATTAGATCAAATGGTTTTCTATAGTTAGCGGGCAGTAAAGGAGCATTAGATCAATGGTTTTCTATAGTTAGTGGGCGAGGCATGAATATCAGCAGCATAGTATTGAAGACAAAGTCAGAGGAGATTGCTAAAAAGCTAATAATTAGGTACTTAGTTTAATAAAGCATTAAAATAGATATCTAATTATTATATTTTTACCTATTATTTATTTACTTATGAATTACATATTTCATTTTAGAATTTATTATTACTTTGTTTAATTGGGACAGCCGATTAATTGGGCCAAAATGGCTTAGTCCCAATGTGTCCCAATTAAGCAGAATCCACTGTATATGCATATTATGAATTAAATATTAAATGATAAAATTCTAAATATAATTCAAAATAAAAAATATTAGTAACCTAAAAAAATATGATCTCCAAGTATGTCATAAGTTCATAAGAAATGACAATTTGTTCAAGTATGTTGTTATTTGGATCTATTAGTAGTCTTTTATATCAAGTCTATGAAGTCTCTAAAATAAATCTTGATAATGAAGTGGGGAAATTTTAATATAAATTCTGATATATAAATTATACTGTACTAATATTAAATACTATTAGACCATTTCACTAATTTTTATAGTTTATCAGAAGTTTTAAAATAAAAGGATATTTTCATGTATAAAATTTTATACTTCAAATGTTAATAACTAAAAGACGGTGTAACATGTTCATTTAAAGCTGTTTTACTATTCTATTTTGATATCATTCATATTCTTGAAATTTCCATCTTATACTTTTCTTTTTTATTGCATTTATAATCAAGCATAATCTCCTCTATGTTTCATCATTAAAAAAACTTATCTCTTAGCTAAGAGATTTCCATATTCCTTATAATTCTAAACATAAATTTTTTAGAAATATAGTGAATAGATCTATTGAAGAGCTGTGCTTCAATGGATCTATTCTATTTATTACAAAACAAATAATTAGCTCTTAACAGGACCCAAAAATAAATTTAATTCATAAATAGAAATGTTTTCAGTTATTAATTTTCAAATATTTTTGGTTCATGTTAAACTGAAAATATTTCTGCCTTAAGATCTTTTTCAATTCTATTTCTTGTTTATACTTATTTTATAGTATTGAATTTGCAGAGTACCAAAAACAGAAATCCATTATAAACTGAATTAAATTTGTTTTTGTGCCTTGTTAAGAGTTATTTGTTTCCAGTAATTTTTTTTTAATTCTTGATTGCTACATCCAATTACACATGCTTTTAATTCTATTTCTATATATATTTCTGATATAAATAAAATGGTTTAGCATATATCATAAAAACTTCTTGATTATTATTAATCATCATATTATTGACTTTGTTGATTTTATATAATATAGATGTTTGATAACTTATACAGTCTTCCCAAAGTTACATCATAAGTTATTCTAAGAATAGAGATGCTATTCAATTATTTGTTAGCTGGCTAACATTATACTATATATTAAAAAAAATAGTAAATGCAATGTGTTTGGTACCTCTGAATTTGCTGCAAGTATAAATTTATTTAAAAAAAGATATGATAAATAAAGATAGAAATAGGATATGATGAAAGAATAGAAATTTCTTTAAATTTCTATTCTTACATTATTTGTCTTAAAGACTAAATTAATGAAATATGTACCAGTAATTACTATTACTATGATATACTCTTACATCATAGTAATAGTAATTACATAGTAATTAGTTTCATAATAATAGTAAATATGAGAGATATAAGATATAAGCATAGTATGATATAGTAAATATAAGAGTAAATATGTAAATATTACTCATATTTAACCAATCAGATCACATATTTAATGTTCTTTTGTTTAGATGTTTGAAAGTGATCTCACAAAAGATAATACTAATAATTTAATCAAGTAAGTTATCATTTAGTTTTTTAATTTACAAACAATTACAAATATATTATATTTTATTAGTATTATCTAATCAAGTAAGTTATCATTTAGTTTTTTAATTTACAAACAATTACAAATATATTATATTTATGCAGCCTGTATACAGGAAATTTCCAACTTACAACAGCAATGTCTTCAAAATTTCTGATTCAAAATTTTTTTGAAATAAATACAATATGATAATATTGAATAAACATTGTTTATCCTTTACAACAAGGAAAACATGCATCTCACTTTTGCCAATATTTTACACAGGTAAAAATAAAGAATATTCTATGTAAAATAAAAATATAATGTATAATACAGCTACATTTGCATATAATACTTACTTGTTAGTAGCAAAAACAAGCATAAATAAAAAATTATAATGCCATTTCCCAATCACTGGTTGATTATTAAACTGATAGAAGCATTCCAGACCCAATCCTGAGCTCTATAGTAGTCAACAGGATTATACTAAATGGGAATCAATGGGATCTGGCCTAGATCCTTTAAAAAATTTTCAAAGGTAAGAGACCTTCAATCAATCTCAAGCCCTCTGAGTAGCAAACTGAAACATTTCCATATGGCCAATCTGATCAACAATGGAAAAACTACTGCATTAAAGTTAGATATAGCTATAAGAAAAAATAAATTATTAGTTAAAATATTTATTTTATATAATAATATAATATTAGTTGCTTTTATTTAAAGTTAATGCTATATTTTGGTTTGCAAAGTTTAATTAGTAGATTATGAGGAAGAATAAACTGAATGTCATAGTAATGTTACATTGCTTTTAGTAAGTCAACAAGTTTAATTTATACATTTGAAAATGATTAATTGCAAATTTATCATTTTTTTAGTGCAAGTATAAATTTCATTTTAATACTTCAAAGCATTTACACAAAGTTCTCTAATTTGAAGTTAGAGAACTTTATGTAAATACTTTTTTCTAAATCTTTAATATGCAATCTCACTGCAGATCATTTTAGGAAACTGGACAAGCACTGTGTGCTAGTGAGATTATTATTATTGAAAACTATTAATAACAGTCATCATAAGTACAAATATCTTTTGTAATAATTACCATTATAAATCAGAAACTCCCTGTAGAGAACTACAAAGTATTACATTACTGTTCTTTTGTTTTCTAATGCCATAATCTGATGTTGATAGTATTGCATGTAGTATACACATTATTCATTTTCACATATTTATATATGGATATATTTATTTTCATATAAATTTATAAATAAATCAAACTCAATATTTTCTCCACTGTAAACTGGATTGTATAGTTCATAAATTATTATTGAAACATCATATTTTTCAGATCAGATCTTATTGGAATTTAGAAAATTATAATTTGAAAGCAATTAGATACACCAGCAATTTATTAATTGTATTCTTTGACTTTGATTTAGTTTGGCAAAAGATAAAATTTTATTGTATTCATGTAAAATATCATATAATGAGTACTTCAATAATCAATAATCCAAATTTGTGTAAAATACTTTTAGCAACAGCAAATTTAGTTTAATCTAATCATTGTCCATCTTGAAAACTAAAGATTAGAACTGCATATAATATTGATCTTTTGGTATATCAATCTTTCTATCTCAAGAAGTGAAGATAAGGCACCAAACATTCATCAGACAGTCAATAAATGGGTTAAAGAGTAAAGATAAAGATCCTCAATCACCCACCTGAACCAAATCTGTTTTTGTGCAGCTCACCACTAACATTCCTGCATCTGACAGGTAAGACGGAATCATGGACGGAAGGGTCCCAATTATATTTAAATTTCTTGTCACCATTGGTGCCGAGCGGAGTTGGCGATGGAGTACTAGGTTGTGCCTTTAAAACTGCATCAAGGGTAGACTGATCATGAATTACAATATGAGTAGTCTTGATGCCTGCTTCCTGAAGTTGTTCAGGTGTCAAAATACCTTGAGGAGTAGCAAACACCACGTTGGTGATACCATTGACGCTCGCTTCCGAAGCAGGTTGAAACGATGTTACGTCAGCATTCGGTAGATCTTCGGAAAGGTCAGGCGTTGCTACCAAAGGGACACCGCCTGACTCTATTATAGCTGGCGTTTCCATTAAAAACAAATTAAAAACTTACATCAGTAACTAATTATGCCTTTCGGCAAAATTTTGTTCACAGACATTCTCATCAAAAGAGAAAAATTCCTTAATAAGATAGGAAGATGGAGGAGACTCGGCAACCTTCGGCTGTTCTCGGTGGTGGGCGGACAGCAATCTTTTTTTAACATTCATTTTAGATCTTTGAAATTATTTATATAATATTAATATCTTTATTATCAATAGGAATATTAAATCATTGAGAAATTTAAACATTGAATTAACTTTTTATGAAATTTATGATTGTTTTCTGAAATTGTTTGGTTAGCTGGTTCCATAGATGTAAAATGGTTGGTTAAATTTTTTATTTTTGACTCCATTTTCCACCGATTGATTACCAACTAATGGAGGGAATATGTTTTGTCATAGTTGTCCATCCGTGCGAAGGAGTTAGCCTGACTGCCGATGGGGATTGCAAGGATGTTTTGGGGAATTCAACGATCTATATACAGTATATACAATATACCGGGTGTTTTTCTTGAAACCGAACACTCTGATTTTTGGCATGGAGCCAATTCAAATCCTCAAAATATCTTTTCTCAATGCAAAACGTTAATAAATTATTTTCAAATATTAATTCTACACATATTTACCATCGATTTACTTAAAATCATGAATAAAAACCTATAGAAACTGCATTAAAAATTATTAAGAAATTAATTACAAATACAATTTTTATATGCATTATTCTAGGAAACTTTTCTGGTAATTTTCGCTGTTTGAACTTTATGGTTTAAAATTGTCGGTGAAAATAATTCTTTTATATCATGATGTTTTTATTGTTTGGATCTTCGCCCACAACAAGAATTTATGTGCTGTTTTATGATTATCTCTAAGTATTTTAAAATTTAATAAAAATAGTAACTTAGTTTGAATTTAGTTTCATTGTAAATAAATATATATTGTTGGAAAACATTTCACTTTTTATTGCTTTCTTTTACTAATATTTGATTTATGTCATGTAAACTTTTTTTTATTAATTAATGGGACTACTTGTAGTTTAATTTAAAAGATTATGTTGATAATTAGTTTCCCAACATGCCTATTAAAATTATAAATGAATAATGATCTTTCTTAATTATAAACTATTCTCTTAAGATTGAATATTTTTGATAAAATTATCCAAAGATTGCATAAATAATCTGACCAACTACATAGAATCGATTAGGTACTCTTTAAAATTGAAAAAAAAAAATATTTAAAATCGGCAATGTTCTTAAATCCATTCTGAAAAACAAATGATGGTACTAAATCATCCAGTTTTAAAATTAGAATATGATTTAGAGAAATTTTTTCTTGCAGTAGTTTTCATAACATCCATCTGAAGAATAACATAAATCCAAATTTTTACAGTAGTCTAGTATAATTTATGTCTATAGTGGAAGATAAGCAAATATGGAACAACATTTTGACTAAAAGATGAGTAATAGTTCAAAACTTTTTTATTGGGTTTACAGAAATAAAATATAAAGATTTTTAATTTAAGCATTTTTCGAAGTATCTTAGAGAAAAGATAAAAAATCATAAAAGAATATTGTATAGAACAAATTTTAAATTCAAATAATTATCATGTATACAATGCCAGTAAAATTGATAATATAAAAATAGTGTTTACGTAATATATTAATTAATTTCTTAATTATATAATAAAGAAAAATTGCATATGTCTCTTTAATATTCTTAATTAACGATTCCCAAACAGTTTTGTTATTTATGATATATTCTGAAATGTATTATACTTAGAAATATTCCATTTTCTTTTACAGTATGTATTTCTTGTAAAAGAAAAATGGAATTTTTGACCATTGAATATGATCTTATGATATCAAGACCATCTTCAATGATGAGTTACTTTTCTTGAGAACAGATGCAATTTCGTATACCGGGTGTTTTTCTTGAAACCGAACACTCTGATTTTTGGCATCGAGCCAATTCTCATAAAATTATGGTATTTAAAGTAAAACCATCTGTTAAAATTCTTATGAGAATTTTTATTTAAGTAATACAGTACTTATCTTTCAAAGAAAACAATAAAATTATTTCAAATATTAAAAAAAATTCTTTTTGAAATATTTTCTTTAAGAAAATATAGCGTAAAATTCACTAAATTATAGTTTATTTTTAAACTTAATGTTAAAGTATGATTTGATTGATTAATGCAATTTAAATTAAAGAATATAAGTTCATAACTCTTTTTATAAAATAAATAATAATAATAAAATAATAACACATTATTTGCTCGAATCAGAAACAAGTTTGTTCAAATTTTTGGAAAATTCTCAGCTGTTATTTCTAAAAATTTATTTTTGGCATTGTACTTTTATGAAATACATTTTTTTTAAATTAGATTTTTTTTTAATCTAAAAAATTTTGTTTGTTTACATGTTTATTTATTCTTCGTAAACAATAGCTATTTAAAATTTTAAATTAGTACAAAAATCTACATCAATTAAACGATTTTATAGGTTGTTTTGGTTCTAATGAATCTATTAATGCAGTTTAATTAGCATAGTTTACCAATGTAAATGATGTATGTAGCAATATCTAAATTAGTTCATTATTTAGGAGTTGATATGGTAATTCCTGACTGATTATTACAAATGATTTTACATGAATAACTCATATATACATAAAACTATTTCGATAACTGAGAAAGTCACGTTATTATCACTCATAGTATTTTCTATTATTATTATTAAATTTATGAACCTTTAACGTTACGATCAGATAACATTTTAGAAAGAACGAAAAGAAATTAAACAACCTGCTTTGATGAAAAAATCAAATCTTTTTTCATTGGATTCTTTTGAAATTGAATATTGAAGTTGACATTTATTTCAAATTTAGAAAATTTGTGAATTCTGAACTTCGATTGAAAATAATTTACGAGAAATTTTAAATCGAGTTTGAATTAAGTGTGAAGAAAACAACGAGTTCTTCTTAAAATAAGTTTTTATTGAACCGGATACTTACTGTGTGTTGTGTGTGTAATCAAAGTTAAAGTTTTCTTGAGAAGTTTTACGATTACTGTTTTTTTTTATTTTATTTTTTCCGAAAGAATTTTTCATTTCCTTTACTTGACTGAGTATGAAATGAGATATTCAATTTTTTTTAGGTTTTATGCGCTTCTGAAACGTCATTTCCGAAAGGTTTGTGTAATTTGCAAATTGCGATTTTGAAGCTTTAAACATTTAATATTATATTTGAGAATGTGTTTATTATTCTAACTTAGTTTGAATGCTAACTGTAAACCATTTCATTTTTAAAATATGCAAATTTTATTTTACTTTAGTATTACTTTGTATTTTAATAGAATATAATAGCATATATTCTTTCATTATTCTTATTCCTTCAATCGTTATAAAGTAAGATTAGGAATTAGAATATTTTAAAAATAATCAATAGGCGATCGTGTTATTTTATAAATAAAATAAATTATTCATATTATTTAAGACTTCCTCTATTACCGTACATAAAAAATTTTTGTATTCTAATTACAAAAGAAATTTAATTGAGAAAACGTTTTTTTATAATCACATTTATGAAAAAAATAAATAAAAATGTTATTGGATAAGATTACAGATGTGTGCAGAATAACACCTGAGGCAACTGAACTGAATGATCGAATCCAAGTCAGCTTTTGTGAGGATAAATAAATGGGTAAACTATTGTATGTCATTGAATAGAGTGGACTGTGCGATATTAGTGTTTAGGAATTTTCTTGCCTGTACAGTACTGTCTTTTATATAAGGATAAATATACTCTTATATAAGTGTACTGTTAGCGATTCTAGTTGGGTTTAGATACGAGACTAGTACTGTAGAAATTACCAGAATTACAACCATCTGTCATTACTATAGATAATTCAGGATCCCTGCGGCAATATTTGCACTGGACCGAGTTTAAGTTATTTGTATTGGGAACAACAGTATATATATATGAAATATGTTGTTTTGTGGACTTTGTTAACTGTAATAATACGTGACTTGTTATATTATTTAAGAGTTTTTGCTTTCTTTTATTATAATTTGTATGTTTTATGTTTGCAGTTATCTAAAATTCTAAATAATATATATTTTATGAGGATTTTATAAAAGAAAAAAGATCTAGCATTTAACATTTTTATGATTGTTGTCTATATAAACAAAGAATTTCGATCCATCCGATTTATAAGCTCACATTTGCATTGGTTCTACAAATTATATCAGTGGCGGAACTTAAAATTTTTGGCCCCCCGTAAAATATTATTCGGAGACTTACCACAAAAAAACAAATTTTTATCTAGATATTTTAGGAAATAACAAGAAAAATATTGCATCATTTAAAACATAATTGAAAATTATCAAAAGAAAATATATTTAAAATCAGGGGCGGATTGTTAATTTTGGGGGCCTGGACTAACACTGTTCAGGCCCTACCCAATTAATCCGATTTAACCTAACGGTGAGTGCTACGCTAAGCTAATACGCTTTAGAGGAGCTATACTTGAATTAGGGCGGATTGTTAATTTTGGAGGCCTGGACTAACACTGTTTAGGCCCTACCCAATTAATCCGTTTTAACCTAACGGTGAGTGCTACGCTAAGCTAATACGCTTTAGAGGAGCTATACTTGAATTCCCATTCCGACATTGCCACATTATTTGCATAATTGACAAATGACAAAATATATTTTTTTATTTTACAGACTACTTACAGAGCCATATTTACTATTTACTGTCATGTAAAACATTGATATTTTATATTTTATTCAAATCCAATAGTGTTTGCAAACCAACAATTTAAACTTTATTTAGGTGCGAAAAAATTTTGTATAATTTATTTATTTTTTTTTTAATTTTTAATTTAAATTGTTTTTATTTATTTTTTAACCGCGAAGGGGGCCCTTTTGATTGAACGGGGCCCTGGGCTACAGCCCATAAAGACCATGCCTAAATCCGCCCCTGTTTAAAATTCTTCCTGGATTTTAAATTTGCAAAACTCTAATACATCTTTTATTTCCATATTTTTGGTTACTGCTACTATCGCTTCTCTGATCACTGCTTTAATTCAATGAATGTTTCACTTTTTCGTTGTGCATTTAATTTTTATTGTATTATATTATTAATTAAAAAAAGGGTAAAGAAAGTATAGTCAAAGAGGATTTAGGCCCCCGCATTGTAGTTCCACCACTGAATTATATAATGTTAAAGAGTTATAAAAAATATATTTTTTAATAGATAAAAGTTATTTTGTATATTTTTCATTTATAATTTAATTTGTTTTCAGTTTTAAAGCAACACCCAAATTATTTTTGTATTTTATTACTTTTGTAATGTTAATTTAAACATTACGCATACGAACAGTAGATCTATTGAAAAAAATCGACATATTATTAAGTTAATAATAATTACATCGAAGTCTCTGCAATACATGGAAACTTTAAAACTATTATTCATAGTTTCAGAGTCATTACTCGTAGATTCAGACCATTATTCATAGTTTAAATTGCATTAAATCATTATATATAACATTGTATTGATTAATACGAAATAGATTTGATAACAATAACATATTGCAGCCAATTGTTTCGCTGTTTTTATTATTATGGTTGGAATAACTAAAGATGATGAATAATAAAGTCAACATCGGAGATCGAATTCAGGATTCCTGGAAATTCTTAAAAAGAATGGAATCCGATTTGGGATTTAGCCAAAAACTCGATATGCCTAAGATTATATTCCATAAAATCTTTCAGAAATAAAGATTATCCTCTCTTGATATGTAAAAAAAGAGAGACATATCTTAATATTCTTATTTATGTTGCTTGTTATGCATTTATAAAAGAAAAATTTATACATATTTTTAGTTATATATCTGTTTTAACTATTATAATCTGTTCAATATATCATGATGGATCATTTGCATTATTTATCAATGGTCTTAACAATATGAGAAACAAGAAATAGAAATCGATGAAGCAAGTCTCAATTTTCTTAGATTATTGAAGAACTGTATTTCAGAATTTGTTTTTATTATGCACAAAAAAAAAGATAAATGCTTTCTTGCGGTTAAATGCTTATTTGCTTTTCAGTCAACGAGAAATAATTTGTTAAATATTTAAATTTATATTCATAATATGGTAAATTAATGAATAATAAGTATTTTAATTTTTTAGAGACTTACGTAGTAAAAACTCAAAAAAATTTTTATGTAATTTTTTAGTTTAAAAGAAATTATTGCTACATAATTAATGATTATTACTTTTTAATTTTTTTTTTTTTTTCTATTCAATTACATTTAAAATATTTTTTTTTTTTTTTTTTGCTATTCAATTACATTTAAAATATTTAAAATTTTTGTCATATATCTCATGGCAGAATTTCTGTCTCAACATTTGTAGTTAAAGAGCATTCAAGTTGTAGAAATTGTTATGAAATTTTACTATTATAAAATATAAATTTTTGTTAATTATCATTATTGTTTTTTGCGTCGCCATTTTCTAAATTCATTACGCATTACTTTTTGGTCTTGTATAATTGTTTTAGAATTAAATGAAACGACTTTGAATATTGCCATATAATTATATGCTCTAAAAGATATATATTTATATATTGTTAAATTAGTATTCAAAACTCATATTGTATAACTATTGTTGAATTGCAGTTTTATTTTAGTGAATGTTAGAATATTATAAAGATTAATTTTATTTGCATGCTTGAACTTTTTTATAGAAAAGTTTCTGTTGTTTTTGATTACTGAATTGTATTTTTCATTTCCTCAAAATGGAATTCCTGTATGTATTAAAATATTTGATTAAATGAATATTTTTATTCAAATAAAGAATATTTTAAGTTAAATTATGATAATATACTTGCATTTTTGATAGTATTGAAGATTTTTTAAATAAATTATATCATTTCTATTGTAATTTGAAAATAATATTTTAAAACTTACTTTTTAGCCTACTTTCCAAAGGAAATGAGACGTATAAGATTGAATCAATGTCTGTGTGCCTCCCACTAATAACTTTTGAACTAATAAGCAGATTTTCAGGAAATTCGGTAGTGATGTTCTGTCATTAAACGATACCTCGACGCCACATTCTTTAATCCTATAGGATGGACTATCCTGCAGGATAGAATTTCATTTTTATTACAATTTTAATTTATATTATTTCCAATAGATGTCATTAAGTGTTAGCAATGTAAGGGTAACATATAGCATACCTAATTTCTTAACCGAGCACCGTCTATCTTAATATTTATCGTAATAATGTTACTGTTTCGGCATACGTCTTCACGACGAAAAATGGATGACGTCACAAATCGTCATTAATATACGACATCATGACGACGTCATCATCTCTGCGATATAACGTCATTGAGATGATAAGAAATAAAACTTCAATCTCTTTCTTAATTCGGTGATCTTTTTTTAGTGAAATAGGAGTATAAAGAAATTAATTATTTCAAACACTAAAATTATTAATATTAAAATGCATTATATGCATTAATATTGGTATTTTCTATAATTATCTTCAGTTATGGCTATTTTTCATATTTGTTTTTACTTTTTAACAAAGTTTTATATTAAGTTAGTCTAAGTATAATTTCCTTAAGATGAACTCAATTCAAACAGTGTTACTTCTTAATACATTTATATTTTATTATTACAAACTGATGCATTTTTAATAAGTTCATACTATTATTTCTAAAACATGTATCCATTTAAATAATTATATGATCAACCTAATTATAATCTTAAAAATTATATCTATGCATACACTATAAATAAAAATGTAATGAGAGAAGGTTACACTTGTAACATTGGACGTAATCCTCTCTACACTAATCCTTTTCTCAGTTTATTGTATCATATATCTAACTTTAATGTTATTTATAGTACATATATATATGTGGTATACAATGGCGAGATATACCAGATGCCACAACACTGTACTTCTTGTCATATTGTAACATCCCAATTTTGTCACGTCATTTTTAAAGAAGATGAGTTCCGCATTTCACAAATAATATCTGAGTATAACATTATCCAGTCTTTATATATTATCTCTCATACAATTTCTGTATTTTCCTTGCAGCTGTTGCACCTGTGAGCTGCATCTTTTTCAGATGCATTCTACGAGTTTAAACTGCTTTTTAGTTCAATAAGCATGTTTTATAATTCTTTTTTCTTTTATACTATTTATTCTTTCTAGTTTGAAATTTATTATTTTTACGATAAGAAAAATTTTCACATCTATGCTGAATTTTTGTATCGAATTGTATTATTTTATTAATAATATTAAATAATCTAAATAGTTTTTAAAATGAGAATAATTTATTATTTAATTGAATGTCAATTTAGTTTAAATTATACTTAAAATTTTATTTTATTATCGCTATTTAATTATTCCTTTATAACTAAATGAAGTAAATAACAGTTATTTGCTTATGAAATTTGAAATAATTATCGTTTATCTATTTTTTATGATTTAATTTATTTTAAGAAATGTTTAAAATATTATATATTTTGCATAATTTAATCAGATTCAACGATTTGGATAATTTAAAGTGCAGAAATTAAATTAATTAATATTTACTTTTAAACGTTTTTATTCATTGCTTTAAAAACAAAATTATTATGTTATATTATAATTAGTATTCAGTTTTTTTAGGCTTTTAATCGTGATTTTTAATTAGTTACTGTAATTGATAGTCTATACATTTATTCTTAATTTTTTATTCGCAGTTTCTTTTCCTATTCGTTTTTTAATAATGTATACAGTTTTGCAGTATGATGTTGGATGTATTTAACGCTTTAATTAAATTCATAAAACTGCTATAAATAATTTGAATGGTTATGGAACGTAATGATAAATCATTCATATGAGAGTTATGTTTGATAAGATTTACGACTGCCATATATTCATTGAATATTCTTTTCATAAATGATTATTATATATTTCTATCATTTTGCAAATTTAATAAGAAATTTGATTGCTTTCGTGAGTTCTAAAAATATTATTTCGACGATGTTTTTCAAAAGATGATAAAATTTATATTTGAAAACAAAAATATTATTTGTTTATAGCGAACAATAACGCACAATAAACTGACGTAATAAAATTTGAAAACGTTAGAAAGTTCTGTTCTCTATAAAAACTTTTGTAAAATATTTTTCTTTATATAAATTTTATTATTGTTTGCAATCTGTTATCGTGATACATGTTTGTTGAATTGATTTTATTATTTATGATATATATATATACATTTCATCTCTTTCACTCAGGTTTAATAGTTTTGTTTATAGTAATTTGGGTTTTTTTTTTTTTTGCTATAATTAAGTACTGTTTTCGACATGCCGAACTGCAGCAATTCGATGAAATTAAATTCTTTACGAATGTGAAGGAATCTGCCTAAAACAGAATTAAATGTTTTTGATGGGATGTAAGAAAGAAAGTGTTGTTGAGATGCATCAATCTTACAAATAAGACATTTTAAAAAAAGTAGGCGTGGAACTATTGGGGACTAGAAGAGAATTTTGCTTTCAGGTTATCCCACAGGAATTTTGAGACTGGATGTAAGAGGCAGAACTACAAGGGATACCAAATGGAGAGAAAACGGTTGTGTTGGTTAAAACTTAGATTGGTGAATTGTAGAATTGTTGTATTCTTTGTCGACCCCATTCGACTTTTTTGTAAGTATAGGATAGAACAAACAATTCTACATTTTTTTTAGTAGACGTTGATCTCTTATACTTTTTTCTATTATTGGTAACTGAAATGTCGTGTTTTTATTTCGTTGATAAGAAACTTACTGAGAAATTATAAAAAAAAGCTCTTGTTCTCAGATTGAAAGAGAGTTTTCATCAAAGAAACTTTTTATAAATATTCCATATTAATTCCATTATAAATAAAAAAAGTTAACTTCAAACTTGGGAAGAACTTTTTAACCATTTATCTGAAAAATTATATCGAATTGTTTTCTTGTAAACTATATACAATATAGCCTACTTATTTATTTGATAACTTATATTTTATTATTTAAAGATATGTTC
>AYEL01090746.1:0-59680 GCA_000484575.1 Olivierus martensii
AAGGTGGTGTCGCCTTCGCTGGTGTAGGCGTTCCATTGTCCGCCGAGGGCCTGCATGCGGGCTTCCAGGTCGGCCTCGTCGCCGCCGTCCAGGCCGCTGAAGAACAGGTGCTCGAGCAGGTGCGGCAACTGCTTTTCACGGCACGAGAAGTCGGCGAAACCGACCCCCACCACCAGCCGGATCGAGACGTGCCGGTGCTGCTCGGTGGGCTTGAGCAGCACGCCCATGCCGTTTTCCAGCTGGAAGGCTTCGACCTCGCTGCGCTGGTCGGCGTACGACCAGGGGCAGAGCAGGCAGAACAGCAGCAGGGTGGACAACGAACGCATGGGCCGAGCCTGGAACCGAAAATATCGAGAATAGCGGATGCTTCATGACGAACCTACCCGCAGAACGGCTAATGTCGCGAACGGCGCGTTTCCGCACGCTCCTCGACGAGCGCTGGCTCGGCCAGCGGCGCCGAGGTCATGTCGTCGACCTCGTCGGCCCAGTCGTCCTCGTCCCGGCGAACGCCCTCGTCGGCGGTTCTGCTCGGCGCGTCAGGGTTGTCCAGCACGGCGTAGGCGATGGCGCAGAACAGCGAGTTGAGACGCTTCATGTCGCTGATCAGGTCCAGATGCAGCGAGCTGGTCTCGATGCTCTGCACCACCTGCTGGTGCAGGCGGTCGACATGGGCATGGGCGTAGCGCCGTTCCTGCAGGCGGAAGCGCTGCTTGGCCCGGCGCAGGCGCTTGGCGCTGTCGAGGTCGCCGTTGAGGAACACCGAAAGGCCCAGGCGCAGGTTGGAAACCAGTTGCTGGTACAGGGTGCCGATCTCTTCCAGGCCGGTGTCGGAGAACGAGCGGCTGCGCGAGGTCTTCTTGTCCTGCACGGCGGCGAGCATGTGCTCGATGATGTCGCCGGCCTGCTCCAGGTTGATCGCCAGCTCGATGATCTCCGCCCAGCGCCGGCTGTCGCGTTCGGACAGGTCCTCGCGCGGCATCCTTGCCAGATACAGCTTGATCGCGGTGTAGAGGGCGTCGACGTCGTCGTCGAGCTTGCGGATGTCCTTGCCGAGCAGCGGATCGCCGCCGCGGATGATCTGCATCAGATTGTTCAGCATCTGCTCGACGGTGTCGCCCATGCGCAGGGTCTCGCGCACCGCGTTGGCCAGCGCCAGGCTCGGCGTGTCGAGGGCGGCGGGATCGAGGTGGCGCGGCCGGGCGACGTCGTCGGGAAGGGCACGGTCGGGCATCACCCGGGTGCAGAAGCTGGCCATGGCGTTGGTCAGCGGCAGGCAGGCGAGGCAGCGCGCGGCGTTGTAGAGCACGTGGAAGGCGATCACCAGTTCGGCTGTGCTGAACTGCCAGTGATCCAGCCAGTCCGCCAGCGGCCCCACCAGGGGCAGCACCAGCAGGCAGCCGGCGACCTTGAACAACAGGCTGCCGAGGGCCACCCGGCGACCGGCGGCGTTTTGCGCGGTGGCGCTGAGCATGGCCAGGATGCCGCTGCCGAGGTTGGCGCCGACCACCAGGCACAGCGCGACCTTCAGCGAGATCACCTTGGACGCGGCGAGGGTCGCGGTAAGCAGCACGGCGGCCAGGCTGGAATAGGAAATCATGGCGAACAACGCGCCGGTCAGCGCGTCGAGCATGATGTCGCCGGTCAGGCTGGAGAACAGTACCTTGACGCCCTTGGCCTGGGTCATCGGCTCGGCGGCGGCGACGATCAGCTGGAGCGCCAGGATGATCAGGCCGAGGCCGATGAATACCCGGCCGAGCTGGCCGAGGCGGGTCTGTTTGCGGCTGAGGAAGAAAATCACGCCGAAGAAGATCAGCAATGGCGAAAGCCACGACAGGTCGAGGGTCAGCACCCGCGCCATCAGCGCGGTGCCGACATCGGCGCCGAGCATGATCGCCAGGGCCGGCGCCAGCGCCATCAGGCCCTGGGCGACAAAGGAGGTGGCCAGCAGGGCGGTGGCGTTGCTGCTTTGCACCAGGGCGGTGACGCCGATGCCGGCGGCGAACGCCAGCGGGCGTTTTTCCACGCTGCGACTGAGGATGCGCCGCAGGTCGGCGCCGTAGACCCGGAGGATTCCGGTGCGGACGATATGCGTGCCCCACACCAGCAGGGCGACGGCAGAGAGCAGGTCGAGCAGTTTCAGCATGGCGTGGCCCCCCTGGCACTACGACGAATGGCCAACCTCGCGCCAGGTACCGCGTGCGTTGCGCCGCGGAGCCCGGACAACGGCGCCAACGGCCACGATGGAAAGGCAGCGTTCAGGCGAGTTGTAACACGAACGTCATATTTGGACAGGCGCCCCCCGCGGGAGTTCGTCCCGGCAGCCCGAGCGGCAGGGCGCCTACCCTTCATTCAAGCGTGCGCACCGGGAAACGGCGAAGATTTTTTCGCCTTCCGTGCGATGCATGCGTTTGCGCCACAGCCCATGGAATTAGCCGACAGGAAGGGTATCCTTTGCACCTTTTGAAAAGCCCCGGTCTAGAGGGATACAGAGGAGTGGTGCGGATGCGATTTGCGGGGATCAGTGGCTGCCTCTCGGCAGCGGTGTTGGCGCTCGGGGTAGGGGGAGCGCCGGTGGTTCGGGCCGATGCGCTGGGCGATAGCCTGGAGCAGGCGCACATCCGCAAGGCGACCTTCGCCGCGCCGGCCTGGGAAGGCTATACCAACGCCGACGGCAGCGGCCTGTACTGGGACCTGCTGAAGCAGGTCTATGCGCCCTACGGGCTCGACGTGAAATTCATCAACATGCCCTGGAACCGCGCCAACAAGCTGATGACCGCGGGCTCCATGGTCGATGGCGTGCCGGGCGAGATCCCCGGCGTGGAGGGCAAGCTGTACGCCCAGTTGCCGATCGACATCGAGTACCACGGCGTGATGCATGCGGCGAAGACGCCCTTTTCCGGTCGCGCCAGCCTCACCGGCAAGCGCGTCGGCTGGCGCCACAGCTACAACCTGATCCCCGCGGAGCAGCGCGACTTCACCCTGGTCGAGTGCATACGCCCCGAGCGTTGCACCGAGCAGGTCCAGAACGGCGAGCTGGATTTCTTCCTCGACGAGCCGGACGAACTGGAAAAGCAGCGCAGCGAAGCGCACCTGGCGGCCGATGCCTACCCGATCGCGCAACTGCCGCCCGGCAAGGAGTCCTTCATGACCTTCGCCGACAGCGCCAGCGGCCGGCTCCTACAGATCGGAAGAGCGGTTCAGCAGGAATGCCGAGACCGATATCGTATGCCGTCTTCTGCTTGAAAAAAAAAAAACGGGTGCGGCAGATGGCGGCGTCCGGCGAGCTGCGGGCGCTCTACCAGCGCTGGAACAGCGAGGTGCCCGGCGCCGTGCAGGCCCTTTCGGCGCAGTGATGCGCCGCTCATTTCCACCGCGGAGCCTTTCCGGGGCTTGCGCGGTGGGAATGAAACGCCTAGGATTCGCCCTTCATTTCCCCCACTCACGCACCGCAAAGGAGGTTACATCGATGATTCAGTTCTCTACCCTTTGCAGGCTGCGCCTGGCCTAACGGCCACCGAAACCTACCGCTCGACCCCCTGCACCGCTGAACGATTCCCGCCCTTGCGTCCGCGCAAGCTTCCGGCGAGAAGTCATCGGCTGCCGCGGTCACCGCTCCCCAGGTTTTCACTTCTCCGTTAGACGCCCTTCGCCCTTCCGCGAGTGCCCGCTCGGCTTCGGTCTGCCCCCCGGATCTACCGTTTCAATCACATGGATTGGATTATGGGCAACTACATCAAGCCTTTGTCCGCGGGCGTCGCACTGATCGCCTCGGACAGCACCTGGATCGAAGGCAAGGCGATCCAGCAACTGCAAACCACCGCCGAGCTGGACGGCATGCGCCGCGTCGTCGGTCTCCCGGACCTGCATCCCGGTCGCGGCTATATTACAGTTAAGAAACTAAAATAACTTAAAGAATAAATACCCTTGAGTGCACCGGTAACCGGCTATCCGGTCGGCGCGGCGTTCTTCTCCGTCGGCCGCTTCTACCCGGCGCTGGTCGGCAACGACATCGGCTGTGGCATGGCCCTGTGGGAAACCGGCCTGGCCCCCGGCAAGCTGTCGGCGGACAAACTGGAAAAGCGCCTGGGCAATCTCGACCTGCCGCTGGACGAGACCTGGAACGATTGCATCGAAGCCCTGGAGCTGCCGGCCCGCGAGCACTGGCGCGCGCTCGGCACGATCGGTGGCGGCAACCACTTCGCCGAACTACAGCAGGTCGAGACCGTGTTCGACCAGGCTGCCCTGCACGCCCTCGGCCTCGATGCCGGCCGCCTGCAACTGCTGGTGCACAGTGGCTCGCGCGGGCTCGGCCAGGCGATCCTGCAAGAGCAGGTCAGCCTGCATGGCCATGCCGGCCTGCTCGACGGCAGCCTGGAAGCTTCCGCCTACCTGGCGCGCCACGCCGATGCGCTGCGCTTCGCCGAGGGCAACCGCCAACTGATCGCCCGGCGCATTCTCGAACGCTTGCGCTGCGACGGCCTGGAACTGCTCGACGTCAACCACAACCTGGTGGCGCCGGCACAACAGAGGTATGATACTTATTAGATATGTAATTTTTACATATCTAATAAGATATGTAAAAATTATTTCATTTTAATTAAAAATAATACTTTTATAGAAGGAAAATGAAATATTCAGAATTTAATTCATTTATAAGGCCAAATTTTCCAAAATTTAAATTAAATTAAAATTTTTTTATATCATCAGAAATGACATGACATAAGAACTATATTCTGAAAAATTATAAGCAGTTATTTTTAAAAATAATGAAACTATCATTATTTATAAAAATATTCTTATTTTTTAAAAAAATTTAAGTTTTTAAGATGTTTATATGAAACTAATATTACACGCTCTTGAGTTATCAGTGTTAATAATAATTCAGAGTTTATTTATATATTATTGTGTGGCATCTATCAATTAGATTTTAGTACTATCTTTTGCTAAATTAAGACATTTTGCAATCATTTTTATTGACATTCTTTATCAAATTTTTAAAAATGGTGGATAATGATTTTTGAATTTTTTTCTTTATTTATTCATCAAAATCAATGATTTCTTTGAAAATAGATTTACATTATTATTTTGCAACAAAGAAAGATTTTGAAGCCTCTCCTCTAATTTACAAAATGAGATAATCCTTTGCTTGAAATCAAATTGTTGATTTTGGAAGGATGCTTATAGTCATTAGTTTTATACTCTGGTTTACAAATTGGTCGTTTAGATTACAAATAATTCTGAAATTACTGATCTTTTAAATAAAACAAAAAATTAAATGATAAACTTTAATAAGTGAATGACTGAAAGACAAAGTAGCTGATCTATTGTAACAAATATAATAAGAATTTTTAACCATTAGGACCCTGTTAACACACAATTCAATAACACGAGTCTGCTTCACTCCCCGTTTTTACCATGGCTTCCTTGCTAAGCAATTGCTTGTTATATCACTCCTAGACATCTTTGTCATTAAGTAAAGTTTTTGTGTGTATTTTAATAAAACAAGTTTTCAAAGTAAAGGTATTATTTTATTTTTCTTTCATGACAAATTGAAATCAGACAGAAAATTCATATCAATGTTGGAACTTATATTATCACTCAATTTATTTAATGTAATACTATAACTCATGGTTTAGTAACCATGGACCCCAACTACCGCATGTTAATGGAGTCAGACTGTATATCAGTGAACTTTCTGCATTTATCAGTCAGGGATGTGATGATCACAGGTACTGTAACTCATGGTTTAGTAACCATGGACCCCAACTACCGCATGTTAACGAAGTCAGACTGTATATCAGTGAACTTTCTGCATTTATCAGTCAGGGATGTGATGATCACAGTTCTAGCATGTTACAATATTTAATCTTAAACTATCAAGTTTTGCTGCTAATGAAGAAAAGCAAAAAATCCAAAAAACACTTTAAGCAGGAAAAAAACAATTTATTATTAGCTAATAAATAAATATACCAATATCATGTGATAAGTTTTTAGCCTCCTATGGTCCTCCTCCTCCCTCCTCTTCTAACAAATCTGCATCTTTTATTCTATATAGGCATGTGATGGAAAATAGATGTTTACAGAATTGATCTATTCAATCATTGCACAATTCAAAAGGAAAAATATATTGGGTATACATCGAGAAATTTTGGGACTAGGATTAATAAGCATTTATGAAACATTAATAACGAAGCTTAAGGAGGGCCTACCAATGTAAGATGGACATGCTCTCAGATGAAGCAAAGATTATTAAACTGAGACAAAAGATTGAACAGCTGAGGCACTCATTATCTTCTGAGAGAAACTGGAAAGAGGTGCAGTCCTGAATGAAGATGATCTAAATAAATTTCGCTGTATTTGGAAATGACTGAATTGAGCATGCACTGATTCTCCTGTAGGTGCTGAATTTACAATTCCAGCTCAGCAAAACTTCTATTTCTGCATGTCATTTTTAGTTTATTATATTTCAGCCATGTATTTATTATTATTTTTAAAAATTTTTTATTTTTATTTATATTTTTGGTGTTTATATATGATGTGGTATTATAAAATTGAAACATGGTAAAAATATAAAATATAATGGAGTATAATAGAAAATTTGTTTTATTCTAATTTGTATGTGCATAAAGTGAAAACATTATATCTTATTTATGTCTTCATAAATTTTAACACACTGTAACTTTTTAAATGTCAATGCAGAGTTGTACCAAGATGTTTATTTGTAGGGGAGCCATCCCCTACAAACCTAACTGGGTTAGCTAACATCATATGTATATGTAGAACGAAAGATGCACATTTATTAGAAGCAAGTATAAATATAATATATAGATATTTAATTAACATATAAATATAATTATTATTAATATCTACTAATAATAAATTGTTGTTTTCTTAAAGTCTTTTTGGATTTCTTGTGTTACATAATTTATTTTATTAAGAAAATCAGTCTGATGACACTTTAACAGATCTGTTTATTTTATATTTATTATTGATGTAAGTATTCTCCAAAAACTTCCTAAATATTATTTAGGAAGTTTTGAATATTTAAAATATGTTTAACAAAAGTTATTTTCATTTGGTAAAAATTTACAGATTATACTTATATTTTCTCTTGTTTTTTGACTTTTTAAATTATTTTATTTGTATTATTTCAATTTTGTGTTGAGATAAATTGAATTTTTTTGAAATTCAAAACAAAAATGAATTTTTTGATTGATAATATATAAAATGCTTAAATTGAAAAAATATTGTTTTAGTCTATTAAAATAAGCATTATTATTTATAAATCATTCATTTTTATTACATTTTTACATCAGTTTTTGCAAAGAATAAGAAAATACAAAAATAAGCAATGATTTGTTGTAGATGGGCATAGCATGCTAATTCAATCTTCTGCAATTCATTTCCTAGGAAAGTTTTGTTCAACATATTATGCTTCTGGGTATCATGTTGGCTAAGCAATTATTTGGTATGAAAAGTAGAGCAAATAAGCTAAGATTTAATAGTCATTCATATACAAGAGAAGTTGTTTATAGACATTTTATCAGGTTTTTGCTTTTGATATAAATTTGTAAATTCATTAAAAATTTAGATATAAGCTTCTAAAATATACGTGGTACGATCCAAAAGTTCCGAGCACTTCCTTGCGCAGCTTCACCGGCTCTTCGCCCCGCTTGCGCGCAGCGGCGCCGCGCATGCGGATGTTCAGCGCCTCCACGGCCAGGGAGAAGGCCATGGCGAAGTAGACGTAGCCCTTCGGCACATGGACTTCGAAGGCTTCGGCGATCAGCACCGTGCCGACCACGATGAGGAACGACAGGGCGAGCATCTTCAGCGACGGGTGCTTGTCGATGAAGTCGCTGATGGCGCCGGCGCAGAGCATCATCACCAGTACCGCGACGATGATCGCCGCGACCATCACCGGCACGTGGGAGACCATGCCGACGGCGGTGATCACCGAGTCCAGGGAAAAGACGATGTCGATGATCGCGATCTGGATGATGGTGCCGATGAAGCCGCCCGCCGAACCCTTCGGTTCCTCGCCGCTTTCTTCCTCGCCTTCCAGGCCCTGGTAGATCTCCGAGCTGCTTTTCCAGAGCAGGAACAGGCCGCCGAAGAACAGGATCAGGTCGCGTCCGGAGATGCCCTGGCCGAACAGGTGGAAGAGGTCGGCGGTCAGGCGCATGACCCAGGTGATCGACAGCAACAGCAGGATCCGCGTCACCATCGCCAGGGCCAGGCCGAAGAAGCGGGTGCGTGGCTGCAGGTGCTTCGGCATGCGCCCGACCAGGATCGAGATCATGATGATGTTGTCGATGCCGAGGACGATCTCCAGGGCGGTCAGGGTGAAGAACGCAATCCAGATTTCCGGGCTGGTCAGCCATTCCATGAAGCGGTCACTCGTCTCGGTCAGTTACTGAACAGGGGGAACAGGCCCAGCAGCAGGGCCATGGCGAGGATCGCCAGGCACACCAGCACGGCCCATTTCAGGGTGAAGCGCTGGTGGTCGCCGAAGTCGATCTTGGCCAGCCCCACCAGCAGGTAGGTGGAGGGTACCAGCGGGCTGAGCAGGTGCACCGGCTGGCCGACGATCGAGGCGCGGGCCATTTCCACCGGGGTGATGCCGTATTCGGCGGCGGCCTGGGTGAGGATCGGCAGGACGCCGTAGTAGAAGGCGTCGTTGGACATGAAGAAGGTGAACGGCATGCTCACCAGCGCGGTGATGGTCGCCAGGTACGGGCCCAGCGCCGGCGGGATCACCGCCAGCAGGCTCTTGGACATGGCGTCGACCATCCCGGTGCCGGAGAGGATGCCGGTGAACACCCCGGCGGCGAAGATCAGCGAGACCACCGCGAGAATGTTCTCGGCGTGCGCGCCGATGCGCTTCTTCTGCTCCTGGATGCACGGGTAGTTGACGATCATGGCGATGCCGAAGGCGATCATGAACAGCACCGGCATCGGCAGCAGGCCGGCGATCAGGGTCGCCATCAGGGCCACGGTGAGAATGGCGTTGAACCACAGCAGCCTGGGCCGGCGCGCCTCCGGGTACTGCGACACGCTGATCTCCGCCAGGTCCTCATGGTCGGTGGGCAGGTGCAGCTCGCCGAGGCGGGCGCGCTCGCGCTTGCCGTAGATCCAGGCGATGGCGAAGATCGCCAGCAGCCCGGCGATCATCGCCGGGATCATCGGCACGAAGATATCCGCCGGGTCGACGTGCAGGGCACTCGCCGCGCGTGCGGTCGGGCCGCCCCAGGGGGTCATGTTGAGCACGCCGCTGGAGAGCATGATCAGGCAGGCCATCACCAGCGGGCTCATGCCCAGGCGGCTGTACAACGGCAGCACGGCGGCCACGCAGATCATGTAGGTGGTCGAGCCGTCGCCGTCGAGGGAGACGATCATCGCCAGCGCCGCGGTGCCCAGCGAGACCTTCAGCGGGTCGCCCTTGACCAGCCGGAGGATCTTGCGCACCGCCGGGTCGAACAGCCCGGAGTCGATCATGATGGCGAAGTAAAGGATCGCGAACATCAGCATCACGCCGGTCGGCGCCAGGGTGCGGATGCCGTCGAGCATCATCGGGCCGAGGCCGGCGGCGAAACCGCCGATCAGGGCGAAGGCGATCGGGACCAGGATCAGCGCGATCAGCGCGGACAGGCGCTTGGTCATGATCAGGAACATGAAGGTCGCCACCATGGCGAAGGCGAGCAGGGTCAGCATGGGTTCACTCCGGGGAAGACGGCGGACGGGCGTGCGGCGTGCGGTCAGCAGGCGGCGGGCGGGAGGCGTCGCGCGGACGGAGTGCGGCTGTAGGCGTGTGCGGAACGGGGCATGGCAATCACCATTGTTGTTTTTGTACGGGTAAGCGGGCGTCTCATGGACGCGCCGTCGTGACCGGTCTTCTGCCGGTGGTGGGCGGATGCTACGGCGGGAAGCTTTCAGGCAGCTTTCGCTGGATAACGGCGGGAAACGTGCGGGTAATTTCGGATATGTGGTCGATCAGGGCTGCCGCGCGAGGAGCGCCGCGGCCAGTTGCAGGTCGCTGTACCCGGCGTATTCCGGGGCCTGGCGCAGGACCTGCAAGGCCGCCTGGAGGTATGCGCCACGGATCGCACCGTCGCTGGCGACGAAGCTGGCGGCGTCGTCCCGCGCCTGGACGAGCTTGTCGCCCTCGTCAGCGCTGGACTCCTGTGCGCTGACGGTGCTGCCGATGAACGGGCCGACGGTGGTGACGGCCGCCCAGAAGAAGGTGGCGGCGCCGGGTTCGTCGTCGAATTCGGGAAACACCTTGATGAAACGACCGCGGCCAGGCCGAGATAGGTGTTGAAGCGCAATACGCCCTGGGCGATGGCGCCGAAGCGCCCGGCGTCCCAGCCGCGCCAGCGCTTGCAGAGCAGCAGGGCGAGCCAGGCGACGCCGAGCCCGAGCAGTACGGCCAGGGCCTGGCGGGCCAGGCCGGGGTCGTCCAGCGGCGCGGTCGCCAGGTTGCTGAACAGCAGCGCGGGAAACAGGATGAAGTAGTTCAGGCGTTCGGCGGCAGGCCAGAAGGCTTCGCCGGGAAAGTCCCAGCGGCGCAGGGCGTAACCGCCGACGATGAGGGCGAACAGCGGCCAGAGGGAGTAGAGCAGAGCGGTCACGGGCACCCCCGGATAGTGGAATCCGCTCATCTTGCGAGGTGGCTGCGGCACAGGGCAAGTCCGGCTTATGCTGGCACTCCCGCGAGGAGGATTCGCCATGCCCGAGACCCATACCGGCGGTTGCCATTGCGGCTATCTGCGCTACGCCGTCGCCGCGCCGCTGGACGATGTCGCTCACTGCCACTGCTCGATCTGCCGGCGCACCACAGGCGGCATCGTCACCACCTGGGCCACGGTGCCGCGCGCGGCGTTCCGCTGGCTGGCGGGCGAAGCGGCGGAATATGCCTCGTCGGCCAGCTGCACGCGGTACTTCTGCCCGCGTTGCGGGGCCAACCTGGCGTTGTTCACCCGGCTCAGCGCCGATACCCTGGACTTCACCGTGGCCAGCCTCGACCATCCCGAGTGCGCCCCCGCCAACCGGCACATCTGGGTCGGCAGCCGCCTGCCATGGCTACACCTCGACCCGCAGTTGCCCGAAGAGGACGAGGAGTTCATCGCCGGAGCGGACGACCCGTGAGCGAAGACCGGAGCTGGCACCTGTAGGGTGAATAACGCAGAGCGTTATCCGCCGTCTGCGAGGCGCTGGAAGAGCGCCCGGGACCATGCGTCCTGCAGGCGCCTCCCTCAGGGCAGCATCAGCCCGCCGGCCGCCTTGTGCAGCTCGCGCAGGTGCGCGCCGACCTCCTTGATGTTGGCCTCGTTGGCTTCCAGCTCGGCGCGGCGCTCGGGATCGAGCAGGGCGCGGACCTCGCGGTCGAGGTCGTCGCTGAGCCGGCGCAGGCGCGCCTGGCGTTCGCGGGTCTGCTCTTCCAGGTGCTTCCACTCGGCGGCCTGCGGCAGGCCGTAGCCGCCCTCCAGGAGTTCCGCCGGACGACTGAGGAAGCCGCTGTCGTCGAGGATCTGCTGGAAGGTCTTGCCGGCCACTTCCAGGCGCTGGTCGCCGGCCGGCTTGTCCAGGTGGCCGAGGTACAGGCGCTTCAACTCGTCCTGGGCGAGCAGCAGCTGGCGCCGCAGCGAGGCCTGCTCGAGCAGCAGCAGCGCCGCGCTGGCGCGCAGGTCGGCCTTGGCGAACCAGGGCTGGCGCTCCCTGGCCGGCAGCGCCAGCCAGTCCTCGACCTTGTCCTGGGGAATGTGCAGGCGCTGCTTGAGCACGTCGAACATCGCCTGGTAGCGGTCGCGGAAGGAGTCGAAGCGGTAGCCCAGGCGCAGGGCTTCCTTGGGGTCGTCGAGCACACTGGGATCGGCCAGCTTGCGGTTCTCCAGCATCTCGAGCACGCCGTAGGGGGTGATGCTGTCCAGGCTTTGCAGCGGTCGCCGGGGGATGCCGCTGCGCAGCAGCTTGAGGGTTTCCACCGCGCAATTGTTGGAGATGAAGTAGTACTGGCCGTCGTAGCTCCAGTGACTCTGCGCGGCGCGCTCGACCAGGCTGGCGACCTCCTCGCGGTCCAGCTTCAGCGGCACCGAGGCGAGGCTGCGCAGCTCGACCTTGGTGTATTCCTCGATCACCTGCGACAGCGGCAGGACGAACAGGCGCGACGGATAGGCGCCGGTCAGGCCGTCCCAGCTGGACAATTGCAGGTCGCCGACGAAGGCGCGGTAGGACAGCACCAGATGCTGGTCGAGGTCCAGCCGGCAGTCCGGCCCACGCGGCCGGCCGGGGGCGCAGATCACCAGGCGGAGCATGGTGTGGCCCCAGCGGCTGACCAGGTTGTCGTTGGCCTCGGCCAGCAGGTAGTCGACCTCGTAGACCCGCTCGGGGTCGAGCTGGCCCAGCGGCTGCTGGCCGAAGTCGCGGCCGGCGTTGAGGTAGGCGAAGCTCTGCGCACAGGCACTGTGTTCCGGCGCCCAGCCGAAGCGTTGCTGGTAGTAGCGGTAGAGCGCCGGGCGGCGGCAGGCGTAGCTGGGATCGAGGAGGAAGTACTCCATGTTCACCGCGACGAACTCGCGCGGATTGCTCAGCTCGTAGACGTCCGGGCTGCGCAGTACGAAGCCATTGTGCGCCTCGCGCCGCCCGCGCTGTTATATATTTGATGTTTATTATACAGATAAGATCTGATTTTGCCTTTTGATGGCAAACAAACAGTGACACACACTGGCCGATTTATTGTCTATATGAACTCTAGGATCTTGGACAGACTTTTTTCCTTCTAATAAAATCTGAAACTGCGACATCACACCATTTGTAAGTGTCAAGTAATATATAACACAAACAAACAATAGAATCAGACTTTGCAGAATTTAAAATAATAATCACGTAGAAATCATCATTAAGAAACTAAAAGCTAGTGAACTGCATGTCTATTTTTAATTAATTAAATAATTTGTTTTCATTACTATATATTATTATTATTTACTTAAATATATTTTATATGGTTATGATTTTATTAATTTTAATAATAATAATGTCAGATTTGAATTGATTGTGATAAAAAAAATAACGATTAACAATTGAGCTAATGAATCACGTGATGCAATGATGATTTGTTTTACAGAGCTCTATTTTGTCTGAAGTTCACGTAATAATGAGTCATTAACCAAGACATTTTTTTCATACAACCACTCGCCGTTAACCAAGTACATTGTTATCCAAGGCAGTGATCATTAATCAAGGCACCACTGTATTTATAATCAACTAATTTAAATATTTCTTGAATTGTTTTGTTTTCTAATCAATGAGATTTAAATAAAAACAATAATTTTTTCATTTAGATGTTTAAATAGATTGTAATTTTCATTTTGCATAAGTTTTTAAAAATAGAATTGAGCAGTTAATAAATATCAAGTAAAATTATTTGTTATAAAATTATTTATTTAAATTATTAAAGTTTTTAATTATAAAGGAAATAAAATTTAAAAAACATTTAATGTCTTAAATCAGGACTAATTAATGAAAAAAGTTATTAGTAAATATTAGAAAGCTTCTGCATCATAAAATTTAAATAATTTAAAAATTGTATGCTAATTTTAACTATTATAATAATGAAAGAATCTAACAATAAATATGACATAAAATTACATATTATTTAATTTATTACAGTATTCCAAAATGATGGAACTTCCACTAAAAATTCTCATTTAATTAGACATTAATTGATATATTCAAATCATTAAAATAAGAAAACTCTGCAAACATCCCTCATTTTACAAAGATAAAATAGTCCTTAAAAATTTTTATTGGATAAATCTCATAAAACGAAAACTCAATACTCATTAATTCCAATTTAAAAATTTCCAATTGTTTTTGAGTTTCAGAATGTCGTCACATTCTCCATTAATGCCAAAACATTAAAATAAATGAAATAGCACATACTGTAATACTAATTTATGGTAGTTATTATCTATTCAATATATTTTTTGCTTTTTGATTTTCACTTTTGGAATTTAAGTTTAAATGACAATAAACTTACAAATCAAATCACAGCTTTATTTATTGTTTAAAAATTATAAAATTTTTATTAAGCATTAGTATTAAATTTATCTGTAATTCTTAAAAAGTTTTGATTCTGATAAATCAGCGCTTCTCAAACTATGGGTCAGGATTGCAAAAATTAAATTCAAACACGAATTTCAGTTTATATGTAATTTCATAAATGCCCAATATACCAGTGCTTCTCAAACTATGGGTCAGGATTGCAAAAATTAAATTCAAACACTTGAATTTCAGTTTATATGTAATTACAAAAATTAAATTCAAATACTTGAATTTCAGTTTATATGTAATTTCCATAAATGCCCAATATTTAACGTATGACGCATGTGAATTTTCAGTGTAGTTGGTTGATTGTGTTCATCTTAATAAGTGTATAAATGATTTATGTACTTGTATGTTTTATTTCATATTTAATACCTGGGGTCGCAAAAAATCTTGTAATGAAAAATGGGATCACGAATGAAAAAAGTTGAAAAGCACTGTGATAAACTAATTGCAAGAATAAATCAAATTATTTGCAAATAAACCTGGAAATTAGAATTTAAAAAAAAAAAAGAAATTCAATATTAATTTAAATATACTAATTATGGATTCTATTATAATAATTATTTTACTAAAAACTGATTTACACAAAATAACACATTCATTTAAAATATCATATTTAGCATTTACAACACAACAAACTATCATGATAGAAGAAATTTGCATATCTGGTATATAGATGTCCAAAATTCAACTTTTATAGGTAGGATAGGGATTTATCATCATAGAACCAAGGATGGTGTATTCCCTTTTACTGATTGCTACTACTTTAGGCAGAAATCTATTCTATTTCTATCTATCAAGATTAACCTTATAAAGGATATGTTACTAAACATATTTACTTTTTATCAAATATTCAAGCTGAATTAAAAGCATTTAAAAGCTCCCACTTTCTTCAGAGCTAGCTTGAGAATGTTATCATCTCATTGTGGAACAATACTTTGAATAAGTTTCAACTTTTTGGGTACAGGTCACAAAGGAATTGAGGGCAATAATGGGCTGATTAAGGAAAGGTTTCTTGTCCTTTTATTAGACTGAGTGTGCTCTAGATATCAAATCTGATGCAGTTAAGCAGATTGTCAGAAAATGGTTGGCAATTCAATACCTCTTTTGTTGAAGATTAATATTGGACTAAGCCAAGCAAAGACACTTATTTTAGATCTTATGCAGCAGTAAACTAGGAATTGCTTGCATTGAAAAATGCCAAGTAAGGATTGTACATTACTCTTTAGGACAGTGGTGGGCAATTATTTTCTCCTGCAGGCCAGATCAACAATCTTCAGGATGAAGTGGGCCATATAAAAATTGAAAAATACCTAAAGGCGAATTTAACCTTATGAACCTTATTCATATTCAAGCAAAATTGGTTCTTGCACAAATATACAGTGGGTGATCGGTTAACGAACAGTTCGGATAACGAACACTTTTTCGAAAGATTTTTATGTTTGGTTAACGAACACATGTTCAGATAATGAACACCTCACAGAACAAACTGTGGAACCCACGGATTGACGGAATGAGAGGTCAGCCTGATGGCTGCGTGGTAAAGCTGTGGCTTAACATTCTGGAGGATCCGGGGCCCACTCCTCCAATTTTTTAGGAGGGATCTGGGCTCAGCTCGTTGAAACCCATCCTTCAATTTTCCGGTTTTGTGGCTTACCATTCTGGAGGATCCAGGGGTCCAACTCCTCCAATTTTCAGGGAGGAATCTGGGCCCAGCCTGTTGAAACCTATTCTTCCGGTTGACTCCACCATGGGTGTTGGTCAGCGTGTGATGATGGTGGCTCTATAAGCGGCTGTTTCAAGATAAAAATAATCCATGAGGATATTTCAGCTTAACTAACCTAACGGAATGACAGGCTTAAGGACTTGCACGTTCATGGATTTATGGGTAAGGATGGAAGAACAATAATTTTTCCCGATTAAAATGAACTCAGAGACAACGACGATCTTGTCGTCGCGGAAGGAATTGGTGATGTCCGAAGTGGCATTGGAGGTCATGCCGGTGGCGCGGACCAGGGTATCCGTGGTGACCACGAAGCTGCTGGCGAACGCGCTGGAGGCGCAGGCGAGCAGGGCAGCGGCACCGATCAGGCGCAGACGTTTCATGTGAGTTGCTCCGAACGAAGTCAGCGTAGACGGCCGCATCCGCGCGGCCGTGTCAACGCTGAGACTAACCAACTGTGCGCCACGTCACCAGCGGCTCAGCGCCAGAAAGGTTTCGAAATCTCTACGTAGCGTTCGCTCGGGCTGATCGCCAGGTCGGCGAGGTCGTGTTCGGACATTTGCGCAAGATGCTTGCGCGATCGAGCGTTTTGTCGCCAGGAATTCAATTTTTCCAGCAGGGCGGCGAGATGTGGATGGGCGGCCGGGAGACCGCTGGAACTCCCGGCGTGCGGGTGCGGGGATGTCCTCATCGTGCGTTCCTTCCCATCCCGGGGATGGGGGCGGGGTGTGGAACCTCATGATGCGCCGGGACCGCTGGCTTGCTCAGGGGCAACCACGCGGGAGTTGGACGGAACAGTTCGGTGGCCCCGGCAACTGTTCCGCCCGGCTGTAGCGGAACTGTTCCGGTGGCGCTACGCCTGGGCGGGCTTGCGCGCGATGATCACCTGGCTCTTGGCGACCACGGCGTCCAGGGCCTGCTTGATGGCCGGGCCGCGCGGCGAGTCGAGCAGCGCCTGCCAGGTCCTGGCCCAGTGTTCGAGGAGGGGATGGTCGGGATTGCCGAAATCGACCTTGGCCTCCCAGAACAGCAGCATCCACAGCGACCAGTAGAAGCCGTAGCGGCTGTGGCTGAGGATTTCCAGCCCGGCTTCGCGCACCAGTGCGGCGAACTGCTCCTCGCCGAGCACGCGGATGTGGTTGGGCTTGCGGAAGTATTCGTCGGCGGCGAAGTCCTTCTGCAGGTCTTCCGACGTGGGATGCGGCACGCTGAGCAGATAGAGTGCGCCGGGCTGGCCGACCCGTACCAGCTCGGCGAGGAACTGCCGCGGATCGTCGACGTGCTCGATGACCTCGGTGGAGACCACCCGGGTGGCCGTGGCGTCAGCCAGGGGCAACGGGTCGCAGTCGCTGACCAGGCATTCCAGTTCGCGGGCCGGGGTATCGCGTTGGAGAGCAGGTAGTCGCGGTCGTAGGAGGCTATCCACACCAGCAGTCCGCACAATAGCGCGATGGCGCCGATCCGCACGGCGACCAGGCTGTACGCTTCGCTGGCCAGCACGCCCAGGGCCGCGGCCACGGCGACCAGCAGCAACGGCCCGCTCCAGGCGCGGCCCAGCAGGGTGGGGTTCCAGCGGGCATAGCCAGGCTGCAGGGAGGCGAGGGCGAGCAGTACGCCGATGGCCAGGGCGTCGGTGCGCAATACCATCAGCAGCGGCGTGCGCAGGCTGAAGAACTGGACCAGCACCAGCGCCAGCAGGGCCCAGCCCAGGTAGCGACGCAGGCAGAGGATCAGCAGCGGCAGCAGGAGGTAGAACTGTTCCTCCAGGGAAAGGCTCCAGTAGACGAAGCTGGCGCCGTATTCGTAGCGGTAGAAACTGTCGGCGAAGCGGAAGTTGGCGACCTGGAGGAAACCGGCGAGGCTCGCCGCGAGGTTGGCCGACAGGCTGCCGAAGGCTCCGGAGCGGTTCAGCAGCAGGCAACAGGCCAGGATCAGCGCCAGCCACAGCCAGGCCGAGGGCAGCAGGCGGAAGGCGCGGCGGATCCAGAAGTACCGCGCCTGTTCCCAGAATGCCTGGCGTGTGGGCGCCTCGCGCAGTTGCGGGATGAGGGTGCGGGCGATGACGAAGCCGGAGATGGCGAAGAACAGGTCCACGCCCCACCAGAACTGGACGCGCTGGTTGATGCCGTCCAGCAGTGCCGGGGAGCCGCTGAACAGGTTGCCGTGCAGATGGTGGAATACCACGCCGAGCACGGCCAGCCCGCGCAACAGTTCGATGTCGAGGATGCGTTTGCCGCTCATGTCCGCGACGGTCCGGGGTCGAGCGGCTTGCGCGCGATGATCACCTGGCTCTTGGGCATGAAATGGTCGAGCAGGTGCTTGATCTCCAGGCCGTCGGGACGGGCCAGGAGGTTTTCCCAGAGCCGTGCCCAGTCTTCCATCAGCGCCGGGTAGGGCGGTTGGATACGGTCGCGGACGGCGCCGCCGAGCTCACGGCCGGCGGCCCGTTCGCTGGCCCAGAAGAAGATCATGCCCATCACCCAGAAGAAGCCGCTGGCCTGGCGGTGCTCGATGACCAGCCCGGCGTCCTGCACCAGGCGCGCGAAGTCGTCGCGGGAGAAGATGTGGATGTGGTTGGGCGCCCGGAAGTAGTCGGCCGGGGCGATGCCCTGCTGCAGGTGTTCGCCGACCGGGTCCGGCACGCTCAGCAGGTACTGCGCGCCAGGGCGCCCGAGACGCACGAGTTCGGCCATCACCCGCGCTGGGTTGGCCACGTGTTCGAGCACTTCCATGCACACCAGCTTGTCGGCGCAGGCGTCGCGCAGCGGCAGCGGGTCGCTGTCGCTGACCAGGCCGGTGAAGGGCCGCCGGGCCACCGCCTCGACCTGCTGCGCCAGGCTCCGCACCTTGTCCTCCTCGCTGTCGGTGAAGATCACCGAAGCGCCCTGGCGGGCGGCGAAGAGGGTGGCGACGCCTTCGCCGCAGCCGAGATCGAGCAGGGTGTCCTGGGCGCCGATGGCGAAGCCGGCGAGCAGTTCGCCGGTTTCGCTGCGGAACCAGCCATCCAGCACCGCATCGCGCAGACCGCACATGCGTGGCGACACCGGTTCGCTCGCCGCAGCGGGACGGGAACGCCAGCGTTGGAGCAGGGCGCGGATCATGCCGGGATGCTTTGCAAGGTGGCGGGGTCGCCTTGTGCCGCTTCGTCGAGGAAGCGACGCAGGCGCTCCACGGCCAGCTTGCGGCTGCAGAAGCGTTCGAGGCTGGCGCTGGCATGCGCGGACATGCGTGCGTAGCGCTCCGGCTCCTGGCGAGCGACCTCGAAACTGGCCCGGTAGGCCCGGCACAGCGACTCCCAGTCGGTGATGTAGCGCAGCGTGCGGTAGGCCGCACGCGGGTCGTGGGGCCAGGCGGTGGCTTCTTCCGAGGAGTCGACGATGAAGGCGTTGTCGGCGTCGATGTAGTCGATCATCGCGGTATTGCGCGGAGCCACGGCCGGCTTGCCGCTGGACATGAATTCCATCAGCGGCAGGCATTGGCCTTCGCCGTAGGAGGTGTTCACCACGTAGCTGGTGGCCTCGACCAGCCGCTCGTAGTCCGGGTCGGCGAGGTAGCCGTGGATCAGCACGATGCGGCAGCGGTAGGACTGGTTCTTGTACAGGTGGTGAAGCATGTCGGCCAGCGCTTCGCCGACGTTGTGGTGGGTCAGTTTCAGCACCAGGGTGGCGTCGGGCTCGTCGCGGAAGGTGGCGCAGAACGCGCTGATCATGTCCTGCCAGTTCTTGCGCCCGTCGTAGGGGTTGAACACCGAGGTGTAGATGACCCCGGCGAGGCTCAGCTCGACCTGTTTCGCCGCGCGGTCCGGCAGGGCCAGGATCTCCGCCGAGGGCTCGGGGTCGGCATGGACGGCCAGGTCCAACTGGCGGCTGTCCACCAGCAGGCCGTCCAGGCGCAGGCGCACATCCCGGGCTTCGGGACGGCCCGCCTGCTGCGAGGCGCGGTTGGCGAAGCGATCCCAGACCGGCGCCGGCACGCTCAGTACCGGGTAGTCGCGACCCATGGCGGCACGCACCACGTCGACCGTGAAGCTGGAGTGGGTGATGGCCCGTCCGCTGTGGCGCAGCACGTGTCGCCAGTCGTGGCGCGGTTCGCCGTGCCAGGTTTCGCTGGGCAGGGTGCTGAACTCCCAGGCGAACACCGGGATGGTCGGGCAGGCATGGTGGATCGGCGTGCGATGGGGCGGCGAGAAGGAGAGGAAGACGCAGGGTTCGCCGCGCTTGCGGCAGTCGTGGTAGAGGCGGTCCACCAGTTCGTCGGGATCGCTGACTTCGACCACCTGGCCGATCTCTTCCAGCAGCGGACGGAATTCCTTGAGGACGAAGTAATAGCTGTACTCCGGGCGCCCGAGGTTCTGCCGGATGGTGGTCTTGTTGGTCTCGGAGTGGATGATGATCAGCATGGAACGTTGCCTGTGGCGGTGGCCGCCAGTTCGACGCCGGGCGCAGGGGTTGCCTTGCGAGCGGAAAGGAAGGGTTCCAGGCGCTGGCGGACCACGTCGCCGGCGCAGTAGCCGCGCATGCGTTGGTTGGCCGCGGCGGACAGCTGCCGATAGCGCTCCGGCTGTTCCCGGGCCACCCGGTAGCTCTCCAGGTAGGCCTCCTTCAGGGACTCCCAGCTCGGCCGGTAGCGCCGGGTGCTGTACAACCGGCGCGAATCCTGCGGCCAGGCCGCGGGCTCCTGGCTGGAGCGGACCACGAAGCCCACCTGGGCGTCCATGTAGTCGGCCATCGCCGAATGGTCCGGAGCGATCGCCGGGGTGCCGCAGGACATGAATTCCATCAGCGGCAGGCACAGGCCCTCGCAGCGCGAGGTGTTCACGTAGTAGCTGGCGGCTCCGTACAGACGGGCGTACTCCGCGGCGTCGAGATAGCCGTGCAGGGCGATGACCCGGCAGGCGAACGGCGACAGTTGGGAAAGCAGGGTGAGCAGTTCGACGTGGTAGGTCGTCAGGTCGCTCTGGGTCATCTTCAGCACCAGTGTGGCATCGCTGGTGTCGCGGAATGCCCAGCAGAAGGCGGTGATCAGGTGATGCCAGTTCTTGCGCCCGTCCAGCGGATTGAACACCGAGACGTAGACCACCCCGTCCACGACGACCTGCTGGTGCTGGTCGACGTCCGGCAGCAGCGCCGGCGGATGCTCGGGCTCGGCGGGCGGCATCGGCTCGGTGGCCTGGGGCAATGGCTCCGGCAGCGTTTCCAGCGCCGTTGGCGGGGGCGGCAGCGGCCGGCGCAGGTGACGGAACAGCCAGCGGCGTACCGGTATGGGTACCAGGTCGCTGACGGCTTCCCGGTACCACAGCAGCAGGTAGTGCTTGCTGATGACCAGTCGGCGCCTCCAGTCGAGAGGAACCGGCTCTGGCTCTGGCTCTGGTTCTGGCTCAGGGACCGGTTCGGGCTCGGGCTCGGCGGGCGTCTCGGGGAGGACCTCGAGGATCTCGTCCTCGGTCTCTTCCCTGATCGGTGCGATGAGGCCGTCGGCGGAAAGGCCCAGCAGGCGGCTGTCGATGACGCAGCCCTTGAGTTGCAGGGTCTCGCCGGACTTGACCGGATTCCGCTCGCCTTGCTGGCGGATCGCGGCGAAGTCCTCCCAGATCGGCGTCGGCAGCGCCAGCACCGGAAAATCTTCGCCCAGCACCCGGCGAACCGCGTGGGCAGTCTGCTCGGAGAGGGTGATGGCTGCGCCATGGCCGGCCAGGACCTGGCTCCAGTCCTGCGCCGGATCGCCGTCCCACGCCACGTCGGGAATCGACTCGAACTCCCAGGCGACCACGCACAGCATCGGGCATTGCAGGCCCCGCGCCGCCTTGTGCGGCGGGGTGAAGGAGAGGAACAGGCAGTCTTCGCCCTGTTCATGCAGTTGCCGATAGAGCGGGTCGACTTCGTCCGTGCTCTGTACCAGGTGGACCTGTCCCAGCGATTCGAGGATTGGCCGGTAGGCCTTGAGGACGAAGTAGTAGCTGTATTCGGGGCGACCGAGGTTGTGGCCGATCGAGCGCTCGTTGATATCCGAGTAAAGGATGAAATTCATGGCATCTCGTGATGAAACTGCCCGTTCGACAGCTTGGTGGTGATGAGCGAGGCCAGGCGCTGCTTCGTTGTCCGGAAGCCTTCCCGGCGGACTGGTCGACCCATCGTGTTCTTGTTCTGTTATCGCAGCCGCGACCTGTTCGATCAACAGAACAGGAGGCAGTCAAGCACGAAATCGAGAGGCATTCTAAACATACCTTTCGCAAAAACGTGAAGGCTGACGGAGAAAACGTCATGCCGTTCGAGTGAGAACCTACCGGTCACGAATAAGCGGTTGAAATTGGCGCATTCTTGGCACAGATTGGAGCGCGATAATCAGAACAACACGCTATCCGGCATGACCTCTGGAACGTCGTATTCCTAGGAAGAGCGTCGCCGAGCGTAGCATCAGATAAAAGGCCCGCTTCCTTGACTCAGCGTCTGTTCGTCACCGGGCTCTCCGGTTTCGTAGGCAAGCATCTTCAAGCTTATCTGGCAGCGGCCCACACGCCGTGGGCGCTCCTTCCCGTACCGCATCGTTACGACCTGCTGGAGCCGGATTCGCTGGGCGACCTCTGGCCGGAGCTGCCGGATGCGGTCATCCACCTGGCCGGGCAGACCTATGTGCCGGAGGCCTTCCGCGATCCTGCGCGGACCCTGCAGATCAACCTCCTTGGCACCCTGAACCTGCTCCAGGCGCTTAAGGCGCGGGGCTTCTCCGGTACCTTCCTGTACATCAGCTCCGGCGACGTCTACGGCCAGGTGGCCGAGGCGGCGTTGCCGATCCACGAGGAACTCATCCCCCACCCGCGCAATCCCTATGCGGTCAGCAAGCTGGCGGCCGAGTCGCTGTGCCTGCAGTGGGGTATCACCGAAGGCTGGCGGGTGCTGGTGGCGCGGCCGTTCAACCATATCGGGCCGGGGCAGAAGGACAGCTTCGTGATCGCCAGCGCCGCGCGGCAGATCGCCCGGATGAAGCAAGGCTTGCAGGCCAATCGGCTGGAAGTGGGGGACATCGACGTCAGCCGTGATTTCCTCGATGTCCAGGACGTGCTGTCAGCCTATCTGCGCCTGCTCTCCCACGGCGAGGCGGGCGCCGTCTATAACGTCTGTTCCGGGCAGGAGCAGAAGATTCGCGAGCTGATCGAACTGCTGGCGGACATCGCCCAGGTCGAGCTGGAAATCGTTCAGGACCCTGCCCGGATGCGCCGGGCGGAACAGCGTCGGGTTCGCGGCAGCCATGCGCGACTGCATGACGCCACGGGCTGGAAGCCTGAAATAACCATAAAACAGTCCCTGCGGGCGATCCTGTCCGACTGGGAGTCACGGGTACGAGAAGAATGACAAGAAGTGCACTGGTAACTGGGATCACCGGTCAGGACGGAGCGTACCTGGCCAAGCTGCTGCTGGAGAAGGGCTACCGGGTCCACGGCCTGGTGGCGCGGCGCAGCAGCGACACGCGCTGGCGCCTGCGTGAACTGGGGATCGAAGGCGATATCCAGTACGAGGACGGCGACATGGCCGATGCCTGTTCGGTGCAGCGCGCGGTGATCAAGGCGCAGCCGCAGGAGGTCTACAACCTGGCGGCACAGAGCTTCGTCGGGGCTTCCTGGAACCAGCCGGTGACCACCGGCGTCGTCGACGGCCTGGGCGTGACCCACCTGCTCGAGGCGATCCGCCAGTTCAGCCCGGAAACGCGCTTCTACCAGGCCTCCACCAGCGAGATGTTCGGCCTGATCCAGGCCGAGCGCCAGGACGAGAACACGCCGTTCTACCCGCGCAGCCCCTACGGCGTGGCCAAGCTCTATGGCCACTGGATCACCGTCAACTATCGCGAGAGCTTCGGCCTGCACGCCTCCAGCGGCATCCTGTTCAACCACGAATCGCCGCTGCGCGGCATCGAGTTCGTCACGCGCAAGGTTACCGACGCGGTGGCCCGCATCAAGCTCGGCAAGCAGCAGGAGTTGCGCCTGGGCAACGTCGACGCCAAGCGCGACTGGGGCTTTGCCGGGGACTACGTCGAAGCCATGTGGCTGATGTTGCAGCAGGACAAGGCCGACGACTACGTGGTGGCCACCGGTGTCACTACCACCGTGCGCGACATGTGCCAGATCGCTTTCGAGCATGTGGGCCTGGACTACCGCGACTTCCTCAAGATCGACCCGGCGTTCTTCCGGCCCGCCGAGGTCGACGTGCTGCTGGGTAATCCGGCCAAGGCCCAGCGTGTGCTCGGCTGGAAGCCCAGGACCAGCCTGGACGAGCTGATCCGGATGATGGTCGAGGCGGACCTGCGACGCGTTTCCCGGGAGTAAGCCATGCTGATTCCCGTGGTGCTTTCCGGCGGCGCCGGTACCCGCCTGTGGCCGGTGTCGCGTGAAGGACAGCCGAAGCCGTTCATGCGCCTGCCCGATGGCCAGACCCTGCTGGGCAAGACCTACCGACGTGCCGCCGGGCTCCTGGCCGGGCATGGCGAAATCGTCACGGTGACCAACCGCGAGCATTACTTCCAGAGCAAGGACCAGTTCCAGGCAGCCCGCCTGGGGCGGCACCGAGGACATTTCATCCTCGAACCGACCGGGCGCAACACCGCTCCGGCGATTGCCGTCGCCGCCCTGGCGCTGCAAGCCGAACATGGCGACGCGGCGGTACTGGTGGTGATGCCGGCGGATCACCTGATCCGCAACGAGGAGGCCTTCCGCGAGGCGGTAGGGCATGCCGCGCGTCTCGCCGTCGCCGGGCACCTGGTTACCTTCGGCGTGGTGCCGGACGCAGCGGAAACCGGTTTCGGCTATATCGAGCTGGGCGACCGGCTGGACGAGCAGGGGGCGGCCAAGGTGCGCCGCTTCGTCGAGAAACCCGATGAGGAAACCGCCCGTCGCTACGTGGAAAGTGGCGGTTTCCTGTGGAACTCCGGGATGTTCTGTTTCACGGCCTCGACCCTGGTCGACGAGCTGGCGCAGCATGCCCCGGCCTTGCTGGAGCAGGCCAGGGCCTGCCTGGCCGCCAGTGCGGCGGTGAAGATGGCCGATGGCATCCAGCATGAGCTGGCGGGCGAAGCCTTCGCCGCGCTGCCGGACATTTCCATCGACTATGCGCTGATGGAGCGCTCCGCGCGGGTCGCCGTGGTGCCGGCGGCCTTCGACTGGAGCGATATCGGTTCCTGGGGCGCGATGAGCGCGCTGCTCGACGCGGACGCAGAGGGCAATCGCGGCAGCGGCGACACCCTGTTCGTCGACACCCGTAACACCTTCGTGCAGAGCGACGGGCGCCTGGTCGCCACGGTCGGGGTCGACGACCTGGTCGTGGTGGATACTTCCGATGCGCTGCTGATCGCCCGCGCCGACCGGGTCCAGGAGGTGCGCAGGGTGGTGCAGCGGTTGAAGGACGAGCGGCACGAGGCCTATCGGCTGCATCGGACCGTCAACCGTCCCTGGGGCAGCTATACCGTCCTCGAGGAAGGGCCGCGCTTCAAGATCAAGCGAATCGTGGTCAGGCCGGGAGAGCGCTTGTCGCTGCAGATGCACCATCACCGCAGCGAGCACTGGATCGTGGTGCAAGGCATGGCCAGGGTCACCAATGGCGATGGCGCGCGGCTGGTCAACAGCAACGAGTCGACCTACATTCCCGCGGGCCACCGGCATCGCCTGGAAAACCCGGGGGTCATCGACCTGGTGATGATCGAGGTGCAGAGCGGCGAATACCTGGGAGAGGACGACATCGTCCGCTTCGAGGACCAGTACGGCAGGGTGGTCTGATGCTTCTTGGCTTGTCTCGTTCCTTGTGGGGCTATCGTGGCTTCGTTCTCGGCAGCGTCAAGCGCGAGTTCCAGTCGCGCTACCGCGGGTCGCTGTTCGGCGCGCTGTGGACGGTGCTCAATCCGCTGTCGATGATCGTCGTCTACACGGTGATCTTCTCCCAGGTGATGCGCGCGCGCCTGCCGGGCGTCGACGACGGCCTGGCCTACAGCGTCTATCTCTGCGCCGGGCTGCTGACCTGGGGCCTGTTCGCGGAAATCACCTCGCGCAGCCAGAGCATGTTCATCGAGAACGCCAACCTGCTGAAGAAGATCAGCTTCCCGCGCATCTGCCTGCCGGTCATCGTACTGCTCAACGCCGGGGTCAATTTCGCCATCATCCTCGCCTTGTTCCTCGGCTTTCTCGCCCTCAGCGGGCGCCTGCCGGGCGCGGCATTGCTCGCGCTGGTGCCGCTGCTGGCGATCCAGGTGCTGTTCGCGGCGGGACTGGGGATGATCCTCGGGGTGCTCAACGTGTTCTTCCGCGACGTCGGCCAGTTGTTCGGCATCTGCCTGCAGTTCTGGTTCTGGCTGACGCCGATCGTCTATCCGATCGGCATCCTGCCCGAGGGTATCCGCTCGCTGATCGAACTCAACCCGATGACCGCGCTGATGCGCAGCTACCAGCAGCTGTTCCTCCACGGGCAATGGCCGGACTGGCCTTCATTGCTGCCGATCACCCTGCTGGCGCTGCTGCTGTGCGCGCTCGGCCTGCGTCTGTTCCGCCAGCGGGTCGGCGAAATGGTGGATGAACTCTGATGGGACAGATACGCGTATCCGGCCTCGGCAAGGCCTACAAACAGTATCCCAATCGCTGGAGCCGGTTGTTCGAATGGCTGGTGCCTTTCAGCCCTCCGCGCCACCACCTGCACTGGATCCTGCGCGAGGTCGAGTTCACCATCGAGCCGGGCGAAGCGGTCGGCATCGTCGGGGTCAACGGCGCCGGCAAGAGCACCTTGCTGAAGATGATCGCCGGCACCACCCAGCCGACCTGCGGCGAGATCCGCGTGGCCGGCCGGGTCGCCGCGCTGCTCGAGCTGGGCATGGGCTTCCACCCGGACTTCACCGGCCGGCAGAACGTCTTCATGGCCGGGCAACTGCTGGGCATGCAGGTCGAGGAAATCCAGGCGCTGATGCCGGAGATCGAGGCCTTCGCCGAAATCGGCGAGGCCATCGAGCAACCGGTGCGCACCTACTCCAGCGGCATGCAGATGCGCCTGGCGTTCAGCGTGGCGACTGCCCGGCGGCCGGACATCCTGATCGTCGACGAGGCCCTGTCGGTCGGCGATGCCTATTTCCAGCACAAGAGCTTCGAGCGCATCCGCAGTTTCCGCAAGGCCGGCACCACCCTGCTGATCGTTTCCCACGACCGCTCGGCGATCCAGTCCATCTGCGACTCCGCGATCCTCCTGGAGCAGGGACGGATGGCCATGCGCGGGCGGCCGGAAGAGGTTATGGACTACTACAACGCCCTGCTCGCCGAGCGCGAGGGGCAGACCGTGCGCCAGGAAATGCTCGCCGACGGCCAGGTGCGGACGATTTCCGGCACCGGCGAGGCAGCGATCCTCGACGTACGGATGGTCGACCAGCGGCAGCGCGCGCTGGAGGTGGTCGAGGTAGGCCAGGCGGTGACGCTGGAAGTCGAGGTCGAGGTTCGCCAGGACATCGAGCGGCTGATCCTCGGCTTCATGGTCAAGGACCGCCTCGGCCAGCCGATGTACGGGATCAATACCCACCGCCTGGACAAGGCCCTCACCGACCTGAAGGCCGGCGAGCGCATCACCTACCGCTTCGCCTTCGACATGCGCCTGGGCAAGGGGCACTACTCGGTGGCGCTGAGCCTGTCGCGGCTGGACTCGCACCTGGACCGCAACTTCGAATGGCGCGACTACGGCCTGGTCTTCCATGTCATCAACAACCGCCAGGAAGACTTCGTCGGTTGCTCCTGGCTGGGCGCCGAAACCCATATCAGCCGCTCCGGCGAGGCGGCTCTGGACCCCACTTCCGCGGAGAGCACTCCATGACGCGTCTGTTGGTCGAATGCACCTATGTGTTCGAGCATCCCAAGGTCAATTCCGGTATTCAGCGGGTGGTGCGCAACGTCATCCGCGAGTTGCCGGAAGCCGACGAGACGGTGGAGTGCATCCCGGTGGCAATGCTCGACGGCACCCTGTATCAGGTCCACAGCCTGGCGCCGCTGGACCCACGGCCGCATTCGCCGCTGGTACGCCTGCGCATCCTGGTGGAGCGAGCCGCCAACTACTTCTGGCTGGGCCAGCGCACCCTGGAAAAGCGACGCCCGTTCCGTTCCTCGCCGTGGGCCCGGCGCCTTCTCTATGTAGCCTGCCGCCTGTTCGCCTTCGCCTTCCTCAGCATTCCGCTGCGCCTGCTCGACCGCATCCTCGGCAAGCAGCAGCCTGCACCCGTGCGCGCGACCCCGCTCGAACATCGGGCCGGCGACCAACTGGTCTTGCTGGACTCCTCCTGGCACGCCGATTTCTTCCCGCTGGCGGAACGCCTCAAGAGCGAGGGTGTGGGCATCGTCTCGGTGATCTACGATCTGATTCCCCTGACCCATCCGCAATTCTGCGATGCCGGCCTGGTCAAGGTGTTCAACCACTGGTTCGACTGGGTCGCGGCCACCGCCGACGGCTACGTCGCGATTTCCGAGACCATCCGCGACGAAGTGCGCGCGGAGATGCTGCGGCGTATCGGCGCGGAGAAGGTCGCGCAACGCTGGTTCGATTATTTCCACCTGGGTTCGGAGCTGGACCTGGTGGAGGACGGCGCCTCCGTCGAGCCCGACCTGCTGCGCATGTTCAAGGCCAAGGCGCCGGTATTCCTGATGGTCAGCACCATCGAGCCGCGGAAGAACCACGGTTACCTGCTGGATGCCTTCGAGCGCGCCTGGGCCCAGGGTTCGCAGGTGCGGTTGTGCATCGCCGGACGCATCGGCTGGAAGTGCGAGGCGCTGGTGGAACGGGTGCGGCAGCATCCGGAGCTGAACAAGCGCCTGTTCATGTTCAACGACCTCTCCGACAAGAGCCTGGAGTACGCATACTCCCATGCCGCATCGCTGGTCTTCCCGTCCTATGTGGAAGGTTTCGGCCTGCCGCTGGTGGAGGCCATGCAGCGCGGCCTGCCGGCGATGGGCAGCGACATCCCGGTGTTCCGCGAGATCGGCGGCGAATTCATGGCCTACTTCGACCTCGCCGATCCGCAGACCCTGGCGAACCTGGTCACCCGCTTCGAAGCCACGGGCGAGTTCCCGGCCGAGCGACCGGTCGGCGAATGGCGCTGGATCGGCTGGCACGAAGCGAGTCGGCAACTGATCGCGCGGATCCTGCTCGCCCTCGGCAAGGCCCCGACGCATGGCGAGGCAGTACATGCGGATTGCGGTTAACGCGCGGATTCTCCAGGCGCCGCGGACCGGCATCGGACATTACCTGGTCGAGTTGCTGGGCGCGTTGCAGGCGCACGCGGACTTCGAGTTTTCCCTGTTCCATGGCTGGGGCTGGAGCGGCGACCTGCCGGCGGCGGCGCTGCCCGGCTATTCGCGTCTGTCGCCCTGGCTGCGCAACCTGCCCGGAGCCTACCGGGCACGACGCTGGCTGGAGCAGCGGCGTTTCGATAGCGGTCGGCCGCCGGTCGATCTCTACCATGAGCCCAGTCTCTGGCCGCTGGACTTCGACGGGCCGATGTTGATGACCCTGCACGACCTGACCCACCTGCATTATCCGGCGACGCAACCCGCCGCCCGCTTGCGCGAAATAGAACGCCGGCTGGCGCGCGGGATGGAAAAGGCGCGGTTGATCCTGACCGACTCGCAGGCGATCGCCGACGAGGCGCAGGCGTATTTCGGCCTGCCGCGCGAGCGCTTCGTGGTGGCGCCCCTCGGCTCGATCTACGAAGGCTTCGGCCTGCCTGTGCTGGAAGCCATGGCCAGCGGCACGCCGGTATTGCTCACGCGACTCTCCGCAATGCCGGAGGTGGCCGGCGAGGCGGGCAGCTATATTGACCCGGATGATGCCAATGGGCTATCTGACATGCTGGTCCGCATGACCGAGGATACCGTCTACTGGGAGTGCTGCCGGGAAGCCGGCCTGCGACGGGCGGAGCAGTTTTCCTGGAAACGTTGCGCGAATCTCACCGCTGCAGCCTATCGTCGTGCCGTGGAGGGCTGAATGCGGGTACTGCACTTCTACAAGACCTACCTGAGCGAGACGGTAGGTGGGATCGAACAGGTGATCTTCCAACTTTGCGAGAGCAGCGGGTCGTGGGGGATCGACAACCATGTCCTGACCCTGAGCAGCGATCCGCATCCGCCTGTCGTGCCCTTCGGCGGACATGTGGTGCATCGCGCCAGGCTCGACCTGCAGCTCGCTTCCACCGGGTTTTCCCTGAGCGTGTTCAAGCAGTTCCGCGAGCTGGCGGCGGAGGCGGACGTGGTCAACTACCACTTCCCCTGGCCGTTCATGGACCTGGTGCATTTCCTCACCGGTATGAACAAGCCGAGCGTGGTCACCTACCATTCGGACATCATCCGCCAGCGCGTCCTGTTGAAACTGTACCGGCCGCTGATGAGTCGTTTCCTCCACAGCGTGGATCGCATCGTCGCAGCCTCGCCCAACTACTTCAGTACCAGCGACGTGCTCCGCCAGTACCGGGAAAAGACCCGGGTGATCACCTACGGCCTGGACAAGGACGGCTACCCGAAGCCTGCGGCACAGCGTCTGGAGCACTGGCGAGAGAAACTCGGGCCGCGGTTCTTCCTGTTCGTCGGGGTGATGCGTTACTACAAGGGCCTGCATATCCTGCTGGATGCGTTGCAGGGCACCGATTACCCGGTGGTGATCGTCGGTGCTGGGCCGTTGCAGGCCGAGCTGTATGCCCAGGCCGCGGCGCTGGGGTTGCGCAACGTGCACTTCCTCGGGCGGGTGGACGACGAGGACAAGGTCGCCCTGCTGCAACTCAGCTACGCCATGGTCTTTCCGTCACACTTGCGTTCCGAGGCGTTCGGTATCTCCCTGCTGGAGGGCGCGATGTACGGCAAGCCGATGATCTCCAGCGAGATCGGCACCGGCACCAGCTACATCAATATCCATGGCGAGACCGGCCTGGTCGTGCCGCCCAGCCAGCCGGCCGCGTTTCGCGAAGCGATGCGCTGGCTCTGGGAGCATCCGCAGCAGGCGGAGGAAATGGGCAGGAACGCGGAGGCCCGCTATCGGCAACTGTTCACCGCCGAAGAGATGGGGCGTCGCTGGAGCGAGCTGTACCGTGAACTGCTGGAGGAAAAGGCTTCTTCCAGATACGTGAAGGCCGCTCGGTAAGGAGCGGCCTACGGTACAGTTCAGGCTGGGCCGAACCGGGGCGTTACAGTATCGCTTAGCGCCAGAACGGCTTGTTCAGCTCGGCGTAGCGCTGGGCTTCGCTGATGCCGGCGTCGGCGAGCAGGCGGGAGTCCAGACGGGCCAGCTGGCGACGGCTCTGGATGCGGCGCTGCCACAGTTTCATGGTGCCCAGCAGGCTGCTGCTGCGGCGGTTGGAGCGAGCGATGTCGAAAGTGTTGGAACCGAGGGTACGTTCCATGATGTGTCGATCCTTCCCACTTGTGGTGGGTAGTCAGGTTGCTAGTGATTAACTGAGCAATATGATCTGACTAACAGGTCAACAAGAATAGGAACAGTTGCGGAGAATTGCGTTGGATCACCGGGGTGTGTTTCCGAACTGTATGGGTTGTTTCGGTGCGTAACTGTACCGCTCTGCACCGTCATGGTGCGTTACCGAAAGAAACAACGAAGTGTTACAGCAGGAAAAGCGGAAGGGCCGGGTCGGCGTGTTGCGATGGCGGCAAGAGAAAAGGCCGCCGAAATATGTTTTTACGTGGTTTTTTCTGCCCTGTCCAGACGCCCGGAAGAATTAATCGTCCGGGCGCTGGAAATAGTTGCGGATGAAACGGTTCAGCCTCAGCCGGCCAGCATGTGTCCACGTTCTTCCAGGTTCAGGTGCCAGGCCAGCGCCTCGCGCAACAGATGCGGCGTGTGGCCGCCTTTCGCGCAAGCCGCCTCGAAGTAGTCCAGCAGCGGTGCCTGGTAGGACGGGTGGACACAGTTCTCGATGATCACCCGGGCCCGTTCGCGAGGCGCCAGGCCGCGCAGGTCGGCGAGGCCCTGCTCGGTGACGAGGATGTCGACGTCGTGCTCGGTGTGGTCGACGTGGCTGACCATCGGCACCACGCTGGAAATGTTGCCGCCCTTGGCGATCGACTTGGTGACGAAGATCGCCAGGTGCGCGTTGCGGGCGAAGTCGCCGGAGCCGCCGATGCCGTTCATCATCTTGGTGCCGCCGACGTGGGTCGAGTTGACGTTGCCGTAGATGTCGAACTCCAGCGCCGTATTGATGCCGATGATGCCCAGGCGACGGACCACCTCGGGGTGGTTGGAGATTTCCTGCGGGCGCAGTACCAGCTTGTCCTTGTAGCGCTCCAGGTTACCGAACACGTCGGCGTTGCGCCGCGGCGACAGGGTGATCGAGCTGCCCGAGGCGAAGCGCAGCTTGCCGGCGTCGATCAGGTCGAAGGTCGAGTCCTGCAGCACTTCGGAGTACATGGTCAGGTTCTCGAACGGCGACTCGATGAGGCCGCACATCACCGCGTTGGCGATGCTGCCGATACCGGCCTGCAGCGGGCCGAGGCTATTGCTCATGCGCCCGGCGTCGACCTCGCGCTTGAAGAAATCGATCAGGTGGTTGGCGATGGCCTGGGTCTCGCCGTCCGGCGGCAGCACGGTGGATGGCGAGTCCGGCTGGTCGTTGATGACGATGGCGACGATCTTCTCCGGCGGGATCGGGATCGCCGTGCTGCCGATGCGGTCGTCGACGCGGGTCAGCGGGATCGGCGTGCGGGTCGGCCGGTAGGTCGGGATATAGATGTCGTGCAGGCCTTCCAGGTTGGTGCTGTGGGCCAGGTTGATCTCGACGATGACCTGCTTGGCGAAGATCGCGAAGCTCGCCGAGTTGCCCACCGAGGTGGTTGGCACGATGTGGCCCTGCTCGGTGATCGCGGCGGCTTCGATGACGGCGATGTCCGGCAGCTTCAGCTGGTGGTTGCGCAACTGCTCGACGGTTTCCGAGAGGTGCTGGTCGATGAACATCACTTCGCCGGCGTTGATCGCCTTGCGCAGGGTGCTGTCGACCTGGAACGGCATGCGCCGGGCGAGCACGCCGGCCTCGGTGAGCTGCTTGTCGAGGTCGTTGCCGAGGCTGGCGCCGGTCATCAGGCTGATACGCAGCGGACGTTCCTTGGCGCGCATGGCCAGCGCCTGGGGTACGGCCTTGGCCTCGCCGGCGCGGGTGAAACCGCTCATGCCGACGGTCATGCCGTCCTGGATCAGGTCGGCGGCTTCGGCTGCACTCATCACCTTGTCGAGCAGGGAGGGCAGGCGCACGCGATCACGGTACATGGAACGAACCTCAGACGACGAATTATTAGAGGCCGCCAGTCTAGGGTTTCCGCGATTTTTCGCCTTTATACCAAGGTCGAAGCGCCATTCAGCGGGCTTATGGGCGGATTGCCAGGACCACCACGCCCGCTGTCACCAGGCCTACGCCGAGCCATTGGCGCAGGTCCAGGCGTTCGCCGAGGAGGGCCACGCCGAGCAGTGCCACCAGCACCACGCTGAACTTGTCCAGCGGCGCCACCAGCGACGCCGGGCCGAGCTTGAGGGCGCGGAAATAGCAGATCCAGGAGGCACCGGTGGCCAGCCCGGAGAGCACCAGGAACAGCCAGCTGCGCGGCGGGATGCTGCCCGGGGCCTGGCACTTGCCCAGGACCGCGAGGATGCCGCCGAGGGTGACGAGGATCACCAGGGTGCGGATGAAGGTGGCGAAGTCCGAATCGACCCGGTCGAGGCCGATCTTGGCGAAGATCGCGGTCAGCGCGGCGAACAGCGCCGAAAGCAGTGCCCAGAAGGCCCAGGATGCCAGCATGTCGTCCTCCTCCGGGCTTTCTCCACGGGCTGCGCCGCTACAGGGCTTCCAGCTTGGCGTAGCCGAGCATCAGCCACTTGCTGCCTTCGCTCTCGAAGTTCACCTGCACCCGGGCCTGGGCGCCGGCGCCTTCGAAGTTGAGGATAGTCCCTTCGCCGAACAGCGCGTGGCGCACCCGCTGGCCGAGGGAGAAGGGCGTCTCCGGCACCCCGGCGCCGCTGAACAGGCTGCCGCCGGCGTTGCGCGAAGTGCCGCCGTAGGGGCGGCTGACGGTATTGGACAGGCGCACTTCCTGGATCAGCGACGGTGGGATCTCGCGGATGAAGCGCGAAACCTTGTTGTAGGTCTCGCTGCCGTAGAGCCGGCGGGTCTCCGCGTAGGTCAGGACCAGTCGCTGCATGGCGCGGGTGACGCCGACGTAGGCCAGGCGGCGTTCCTCTTCCAGGCGGCCGGATTCCTCCAGGCTCATCTTGTGCGGGAACAGCCCTTCCTCCATGCCGACCAGGAACACCAGCGGGAACTCCAGACCCTTGGCGCTGTGCAGGGTCATCAGCTGGACACTGTCCTCGTGGGCGTCGGCCTGGGTTTCCCCGGCCTCCAGGGAGGCGTGGCTGAGGAAGGCCTGCAGCGGGGTGAGGTCTTCCTCTTCCTCGCTGTTCTCGAAGGCGCGGGCGGCGCTGACCAGTTCCTCGAGGTTCTCCACCCGGGCCTGGCCTTTCTCGCCTTTTTCTTCCTTGTGGTAGCTGATCAGTCCGGACTGCTCGATCACCGTCTGGGTCATCAGGTGCAGCGGCATGTCCATGACCTTCGCCGAAAGATTCTCGATCAGCTCGACGAAGCCGGTCAGGGCGCTGGCGGCGCGGCCGGGCAGGACCTTGTTGGCGATCATCAGGCGAATCGCCTCCCACATCGACACGTCGTTGCCGCGGGCGAATTCGCGGATGCTCTCCACGGTCTTCTCGCCGATGCCGCGTGCCGGCACGTTGACCACCCGTTCCAGCGCCGCGTCGTTGCCGCGGCCGTCGAGCAGGCGCAGGTAGGCCATGGCGTTCTTGATTTCGGCACGCTCGAAGAAGCGCTGGCCGCCGTAGATGCGGTAGGGAATCTTCTCCCGCAGCAGGGCTTCCTCCAGCACCCGCGACTGGGCGTTGGAGCGGTAGAGGATGGCGATCTCGCTGCGCGCCAGGCCGCCCCTGAGCGCGCTCTCGATCGACTCGACCACGTAGCGCGCCTCGTCGTGCTCGTTGAACGCGGCGTACAGGCTCAGCGACTCGCCGTCCTCGCCGTCGGTCCACAACTCCTTGCCCAGGCGTCCCTGGTTGTTGGCGATCAGGGCGTTGGCGGCCTTGAGGATCGACGCGGTGGAGCGGTAGTTCTGCTCCAGGCGGATCACCTCGGCGTCGGCGAAGTCGTCGCTGAACTGCTGGATGTTCTCGATCCGCGCGCCACGCCAGCCGTAGATCGACTGGTCGTCGTCGCCGACCACCATCAGGCTGTCGCCGCCCTTGGCGAGAATCCGCAGCCAGGCGTACTGCACGGCGTTGGTGTCCTGGAACTCGTCCACCAGGATATGGCGGAAGCGCCGCTGGTAGTGCTCGAGCACGCCGGGATGGTCGCGCCAGAGGTCCAGGGCGCGCAGCAGCAGCTCGGAGAAGTCGATCACCCCGGCGCGGGCGCAGGCCGCCTCGTAGGCTTCGTAGATCTTCAGCATGGTGGCGAGGAACAGGTCGCCGCCGGGCTGGATGTGTTGCGGCCGCAGGCCCTCGTCCTTCTGCCCGTTGATGAACCATTGGGCCTGGCGTGCCGGCCAGCGCTGCTCGTCGAGGCCGAGTTCGCGGATCACCCGCTTGACCAGGCGTTGCTGGTCGTCGCTGTCGAGGATCTGGAAGTTCTCGCTCAGCCCGGCCTCGCGCCAGTGCGCGCGCAGCAGGCGATGGGCGAGGCCGTGGAAGGTGCCGACCCACATGCCCGCCGGATTGATCCCGAGCAACTGCTCGATGCGGTGGCGCATCTCCGCCGCCGCCTTGTTGGTGAAGGTCACCGACAGGATGCTGTAGGGCGAGGCGTGCTCGACCTGGATCAGCCAGGCGATCCGGTGCACCAGCACGCGGGTCTTGCCCGAGCCGGCGCCGGCGAGGACCAGTTGGCGGCCCAGCGGCGCGGCCACGGCCTGGCGCTGCGGGTCGTTGAGGGAGTTCAGCAGGAGGGAGAGGTCGTCGTTCATCGCGGCATTCTACCGGGGCGGGGAAAAGCCGGGCAAACCGGGCCGCCATTCGGCGCAGGCCGGCGCAGCGTCGGGCCTGGCTGCGGAAAAATGCTCTATCCCGGCCTTGGGCAGCCTGCCCCTGCTCGGTTATGCTCCGGCCACTTCAAGGCAAACCACTACAAGAACAAGCGCCTATGACCGTCCATGTCGAGCCCTTGGCGCTGCCGGGCGGCAGCACCGATGTACTGCGGCTCTACGCCCGCGAAATCGCCATCGAGCGTACCCGGCTCCTTTATCTCGGCTCGCGCACGCCGACCCTGCTCATGCTGCTCGGCGGCGTGACCAGCGCCTGCCTGGTGTGGGGCAAGGTCAGCAGCTGGCTGCTCGGCGGCTGGCTGGTCTGGCTGGTGTTGCTCGCCGTCCTGCGCCTGCTGCAGGTCGCCGCCTTCCAGCAGGCCGACAGCCGTCGCCAGGCCAGCCGCCACTGGCGGCGGACCTTCCTGTTCGGCGCCGGCGCCTCGGGCCTGACCCTGGCGTTCGCGGTGATCATGCTGGTCCCGGCCGATGCCTTCCTCCAGCAGGTGCTGGTGTTCGGCCTGGTGGCGGCGGCGATCCTCTCCGCCAGCGTCGCCTATGCGGTGAGCCTGCCGGCCTTCCTCACCTTCGCCTTGCCGGGCCTGCTGCCGTCCATCGGTTTCCTGCTGTTGCAGCCGCATAGCCTGCTGCAGGGCTGGGGCGTGCTCGGCCTGATCCTGCTGGTAGCGCTGCTGGTGGTCGCCGGGCAGATCCACCGGCTGGTGCAGGGCGCGCTGCTGCGACGCTTCCAGACCCAGGCGCTGAACCTGCACCTGGAACGCGTCAACGCCGAGGCCGAAGCGCTCAATGGCAAGCTCGCCCAGGAGGTCGGCCAACGGCGCCTGGTCGAACGCGAGCTGCGCGCCGCCCGCGATGCCTTGCAGCGCCGGGTGGAGGCGCGCACCGAGGAGCTTGGCGCGACCAGCCAGGCGCTCAGCCAGAGCGAGGCGCGCCTGGCCATGGCCCTGGAGGCCAGCGAGCTGGGGTTGTGGGACTGGAACCTGGAGAGCGGCCGGGTCCAGCATTCCTATCTCGAGGCGGTCTTCAGCGACGCCGGGGACGGTCCCGAGGACTATCGCAGGCTGATCGAAAGCATCCACCCCGGCGACCTGCCGCGCATCCGTCGCGCCCTCGCCGAACATCTCAAGGGGCGCAGCGAGCTATACCGGGTGGAGTACCGCGTGCGCGACCGGGAGGGCGGCTGGCGCTGGCTGGAGGATCGCGGCCGGGCCATGGCTCGCGACCCGCGGGGGCGGGTGACGCGGATGCTCGGCACGCGTAGCGACATCAGCGCTGGCTCGCGAACCCGCGGGGGCGGGTGACGCGGATGCTCGGCACGCGTAGCGACATCAGCGCGCGCAAGCGCCTGGAAGAGCAGCAGCAACTGGCCGCGACAGTGTTCGAGGCGGCCAGCGAGAGCATCGTGATCCTCGATCCGGCCTACAACCTGCTGGCGGTCAACCAGGCCTTCAGTCGCATCACCGGCTATCGCCGCGAGGACGTGGTCGGGCGCAACGCCAGCCTGCTGGTGAATACCCCCGAGGCCCAGCGCCACTACCGGCAGATCCGCGCCGAGCTGCGCCAGCATGGGCAGTGGCAGGGCGAACTGGTGGATACGCGGAAGAATGGCGATCCCTATCCCCAATGGCTGCAGCTCAATCTGCTGCGCGACGGCAACGGCGAGGCGACCCACATCGTCGGTTTCTTCACCGATCTCAGCGCCCGCCGCGACGTCGAGGAGCGCCTGCGTCACCTGCTGCACTACGACGAACTGACCGGCCTGGCCAACCGCCGGTTGTTCCGCGAGCGGCTGCACGAGGCGGCCCAGCGGGCGCGCCAGGAGGAGGGCGGGCTGGCCCTGCTGCTGATCGACCTGGACCGCTTCAAGCTGCTCAACGACAGCCTCGGCCACGAGGTCGCCGACCAGTTGCTCAGGGAGATGGCCCAGCGCCTGCGGCGCACCGCGCCGGAAGCCAACACCCTGGCGCGTCTGGCCGGCGACGAGTTCGCCATCCTCCTCGATGGCGGCACCGGCGCCGCGGCCCTGTCGCGCCTGGCCGAACGCCTGCTGGTCCAGTTGCGCCAGCCGGTGAGCGTGCTCGGCCACGAGCTGATCCTCGGCGCCTCGCTGGGGATCAGCCTGTTTTCCGAGCAGGCGCGGGAAATCTCCGTGCTCATGAGCCAGGCGAACCTGGCGATGCAACATGCCAAGCAACTCGGCGGCAACACCTTCCAGTTCTTCCGCGACAACCTGCAGGACAGCACCCTCGAACGCCTGCGCCTGGAAACCCGGTTGCGCAAGGCGGTCGAGGAGGGCCAGCTGGACGTGCATTACCAGCCCAAGCTGTGCCTGGCCAGCGGCCGCCCGGACTCGGTCGAGGCGCTGGTGCGCTGGCACCATCCGGAGGAGGGCATGATCCCGCCGTCGACCTTCATCGGCCTGGCCGAGGAGTGCGGGTTGATCGGCGAGATCGGCGAATTCGTCCTGCGCCGGGCCTGCCTGCAGGCCGCCGAGTGGAGCCAGCGGGGCCTGAACCTGCGGGTCTCGGTGAACCTCTCGGTCCACCAGTTGCGCCAGGGCGACCTGCTCGACGTAGTGCGCTCGGCGCTGGCCGACAGCGGCCTGCCGGCGGCGCAACTGGAGCTGGAGTTGACCGAAAGCCAGTGGCTGGACGCCCTCGACAGTGTCCTGGCGACCTTCCGCCAGTTGCGCGAGATGGGGGTGAAGCTGTCGGTCGACGACTTCGGCACCGGCTATTCCTCGCTCAGCTACCTGAAGCGCCTGCCGCTGGACTACCTGAAGATCGACCAGTCGTTCGTCCGCGACCTGACCCAGAACAGCGAGGATGCGGCGATCATCCGGGCGATCATCGCCATGGCCCACAGCCTCGACCTGAAGGTGGTCGCCGAAGGCGTGGAAACCATCGAGCAGCGGGACTTCCTGGTGGCCCAGCGTTGCGACGAGCTGCAGGGCTACCTGATCGGCCGGCCGTTGCCGGCCCATGCCCTGGAGGAAGGTTTGCGCCAGGCTCGTTGAACGCGATCCGGCGGAGTATGCTGTAGCACTTTCGACTCCCACGAATTAAGGACGATTCATGCGCTCGAAGCCGCTTCTTCCTGCCCTCCTGCTGGTGGGCGCCGGTCTCTCCCCGCTGGCCCAGGCCAGCAGCGACGACTCCTGCTATCCCGATTGGTCGCTGGTCGGCGGCGGTGTCTGCGATACCCTATTGAATATTTATAACTCAAGAAATACATGTTATATCAAAAATGTGGATTAAATTGGGAATTTTTTAAGGAATTTTCAAATTTATTATCTATGAACTGGGATTAAATATTAAATAAAGGTTGTCTTTAAATTATGATCATTCAACTTAAGATAGGCTGATCTTACAGTGGGCCTTATGATAGTCTAAACTTAACTGTTTTCATAGCATATTGGTTAGAAATACTTTTCTTAAAAATGTAGAAAAACAATTGCTTATCAACTTGAGGATCTGGGTTCAATTCCAGATTATTTTATAACGTTAAGGACTCAAGATCAAATCTGGATGATTATACCATCTTAAAGGATTTAGTATTCCATTGTTTGTTATTAGTACTAAAATTGTCATTTTTGACTTATGATCAAGGACAACCTATACCTACAACAGTACTTCTATAATACCATAAAATACAAATTATTTGTATGCATGACTTTTCCATTTTTTTTAAAAACTGAGATTCAGTATTTCAATTTAGAAAGTGTTCGGCTTGATATAATGATAAAGCAGTTGCTTATCTTGAATATGGCTCAGTTCTGGGTTGCATACCTAGATTTTCAGGAGGAGTCTGGCTCTCCTGTTGAATCCCTGTCCTTCAACTTTCTGATTGGCTCTATCATGGATGATTCCATCCTGTTATGGGCCTTGAAGTGGTTGTCATCAAAAAGAGATTTGGCAACCTAATTAAAACTAAAATACTTGAACTTAACATATGTTCTCATATAAGTCTTTTTTTATCCAATTTATAGTTTATAAATACTACAAAATAATATGGTTGGTAAAATATACTAATTTAAGATTTACATATCAAAAATATACATTAAGAGAATTTTCCAATATGGATATTTGTCAGTTGAGATTAAAAATATATCATCTGACATGATATATGATACATTTATAGTAAAAAATGAGGTGATATATTTGTAATAAAAAATAATTAAGCTCTTATAGCAGATAATGAAATAAGTTATTTTTTATATCAGTTTATCTTAAAATATGAAATTTTTAAATCTTAACTTTGAAATCTATTTAAATCAAGATAACATGGGGACATATTTTTTTCTTTATATCTACATAAACTGTTCATTTATAGATTTAATAGATCTTTATTGAATTTTGATTCATAAAATGAAAATGAAATAAATTTTGATTTTCTGTTTTAAATATATAGATGAATATTGAAAACACGTAAATTTTTTCAATGATATAAGACAATTATATGAATATAAAAGATTAATTTTCAACAGGAAAAATGTTCCAGATTATAGTGCATCAAGAGAGAAGAATGATCTTGGATTTGTGACATTTGATTTACAGACAGATATCCTTTATTTTTTTGTTTTATAAAATATTTATTTAAATGCAAATTTATTAAATTTTATTTAAATTTCTATAAAAATTTAGTGAAATATATGTAAGGAGTGTTTATGTACAGCTCTGGATACAGTAAGTCTGCACTTTACACAATTCAAAGATATGCAGATATGTTTGTTTTATGCTAGATATTTATAAAACAAATTTGATTATCAAGTGATGGTATTTATTTCATAATGATTCAAATCAATTTTTAAAATCAAACTTTATTTTTGTAAAAATTCAAGTTAATATATCTGCCACATATATAGTATCAAAAATATTATGCCTGATTAAATGTACTGATGTTTGTAATGCAGTATTTTTGTTTTTATAATTCAATTTTAAATATATAGATTTTAATTTTGTATATTAAAATCCATTTAATCTTAACATTTTTAAATCTTACAAATCTATTCAATTGGAATGTAAAACAACTATTCTTATATCTCACTGCAGAGTATGTAACAGAAAACAATGTAAGTATTATTTAATTTAATTTTTTCAGTAAATATATTATAAGCAACTTTATCATTTTTATTAGAGGTGTGCAAATACACAAATTTTTGAATAGTTCAAATTGAACTTTGCAATAAACTCGAGTTTTTAAATTGAGTTCAAGTTTTATCTTTAATGATATTTTTGATGATAATTGAAATTACCTAAATAGCTCCAAGAAACAATACAATACAAGAAAGTCACCAGTATTTGAATCTGTCTATATTTAATATAAAATTTTACAAAACTTAATTTACTAATAACTTAAAATTGTGAAAAAATATGAATTTATCACAAACAATATATCATTTAATGATAAGTATTGAAGTAAATTCAACAGATGATTTTGTTAAGTAGAATAAAATAATCTAAAAGATAAACCTAAATTATCAAGCCAAATTTTAGCCCTTGAAACTGTAACAGCTAATTTTAATGATTTGAACTAATGTTAGCGCCATCTCGTAATTAGAATAATTATTAATTCACCAAATCATAGTCACACCATTTATTAATTAATAATTGAACTAGGAAATTTTAACTAATTATATCTGAAGAAAAAATCCGATGTAAGTAATCAAAAAATCATTCTAAATTAATATCATCTATTAATTAATAATTAAACTAGAATTTTAACTAATTAATCTGAAAAGAAAATCTGCCTCGGCCCGGGATCGAACCGGGGACCTTTGGGCTAACATCTGCCTCGGCCCAGGATTGAACTGGGGGTGTTTGGGCTAACGTCCCAATATCATACTGCTGTCTCGGCCCGGGATCGAACTGGGGACCTTTGGGCTAACGTCCCAACATCATAACTGCTAGACCACCGAAGCCAACAAGCAGATTGATTACTTACATCGGACTTTTGCCGATAGATCCACACCTGGCCGGGCTAAATCTAGCCACGGGCCCTCTATGGCACTAGCCAGGCAATGTATAGACCGGCTCGGTCGATAAAGCTTTAACTTTTAAATAATAACTTCAAGGGAACTATATCCAAATAAACCTAAATTATCAAGCCAAATTTTAGCCCTTGAAACTTTGGATCTATCTGCAAAAGTCCGATGTAAGTAATAAAAAAATCATTCTAAATTAGTATAACTGTCCGAAGAATCAATCTGCTTGTTGGCCTCGGTGGTCTAGCGGTTATGACCGCGCCTGGCGCGGGGCGAGGTCTGGGTGGTGTACCGCGCCCATACCCTGCGCTGGACGCCGCAGATCTACCAGGCCGTGCTGAACCAGGTGCAGCGCTGGAAGCGTGCCGGCAACCCGGTGGTCGGCATCCAGATCGACTTCGATGCGCGTACCCGCTACCTCGACGAGTACGTCGATTTCCTCCGCGACCTGCGCCGGCGCCTGCCCCGCGAATACCGCTTGAGCATCACCGGGTTGCTCGACTGGGGCAGCAACGCCGAGCCGGCGGCGATCAACCGGCTCAAGGGTGTGGTCGACGAAGTGGTGGTGCAGACCTACCAGGGGCGCCACAGCATTCCCAACCACGCCGCCTACCTCCCGCGGGTCAGCCGCCTGCATCTGCCGTACCGGATCGGCCTGGTCCAGGGCGGCGACTGGCAAGCCCCCGACTACCTGGAAAAGAGCCCCTGGTTCAGGGGCTACGTGGTGTTCCTGCTCAACCCTCAGTGAGCGCAGCCGCAAGCGCCCTTGCCGGCACACCCGCCGCTGCGTTCGGCCTGCGGCTGGCGGGTGTCCTGGCCGGGCTGGAGATCGCGCATCAGTAGCGCGTAGCGCAGGTCCAGGCCTTCCGGCAGCGCCAGGTAGACCACGTGGCCATTGCCCGGCGCCACCTCAATGGCTTCGCCGGCGGCGTTGCGCAGGTCCTCCACGCGCAGGCTCAGGTTGCCTCGCGGAGTCATCAGTTCGACGCTGTCGCCGCGCTGGAAGCGGTTCTTCACCTCCACCTCGGCCAGGCCGTCGCGGCGTTCGCCGGTGAGTTCGCCGACGAACTGCTGGCGCTCGGACAGCGAATGGCCGTGCTGGTAGTTCTGGTACTCGTCGTGCACGTGGCGGCGCAGGAAGCCCTCGGTGTAGCCGCGGTGGGCGAGGGACTCCAAGGTGTCCATCAGACCGCGGTCGAACGGCTTGCCGGCCGCCGCGTCGTCGATCGCCTGGCGGTAGACCTGGGCGGTGCGCGCCACGTAGTAGTGGGACTTGGTACGGCCCTCGATCTTCAGCGAGTGCACGCCGATCCGCGCCAGCCGCTCGACGTGCTGCACGGCGCGGAGGTCCTTGGAATTCATGATGTAGGTGCCGTGTTCGTCCTCGAAGGCGGCCATCGGTTCGCCGGGACGGTTGCCTTCCTCGAGGAGGAATACCTGCTCGGTCGGCGCGCCGCGTCCCAGGGTCGGCTCCCGCGCCACCACGCTGCCCAGCTCGTCCTCGCGGCCCTCCACCGCCTTGTATTCCCAGCGGCAGGCATTGGTGCAGGTGCCCTGGTTGGGGTCGCGGCGGTTGATGTAGCCGGACAGCAGGCAGCGCCCGGAATAGGCCATGCACAAGGCGCCGTGGACGAACACTTCCAGCTCCATGTCCGGCACCTGCTGGCGGATTTCCTCGATCTCCTCCAGCGACAGCTCGCGGGAAAGAATCACCCGGGTCAGGCCCTGCTGCCGCCAGAATTGCACCGCGGCCCAGTTCACCGCGTTGGCCTGCACCGACAGGTGGATGGGCATCTGCGGGAAATGCTGGCGAACCAGCATGATCAGGCCGGGATCGGACATGATCAGCGCATCCGGACCCATGGCGACCACCGGCTCCAGGTCGCGCAGGAAGGTCTTCAGCTTGGCGTTGTGCGGGGCGATGTTGACCACCACGTAGAAGCGCTTGCCGAGCGCGTGGGCCTCGGCGATGCCTTCGGCCAGTTGGGCGTGGTCGAAATCGTTGTTGCGCACCCGCAGGCTGTAGCGCGGCTGCCCGGCGTAGACGGCATCGGCGCCGTAGGCGAAGGCATAGCGCATGCTTTTCAGGGTGCCGGCGGGGCACAGCAGTTCGGGGCGGAGGGCGGTGGCGGTCATGGTTCGGGCTCGCAACGACGTGGGCGCGCGACTCTAGCCGAGCGCGCGCCGGGCGATCCTGAGCCGGATCAATGTCCGCGTCATTCCAGCCAGCGTCGACCCTGCAGTTCCAGCAGCAGTTGCGCCTGTTCCGGGCCGTTGCTGCCGGCCGGGTAGGGCCGCGGGCTCTGGTAGTGCTCGCGCCAGCCGGCGAGGATCGGGTCGACCCAGCCCCAGGCGGCCTCTACCTCGTCGCGGCGCATGAACAGCGTCGAGTCGCCCTCGATCACGTCCAGCAGCAGGCGTTCGTAGGCGTCCCAGCGCCGCTTGTTGCGGCTGAGGGCCTCGGCCAGGTTGAGGTCCAGCTCCACCGGTTCCAGTTGCATGCCCTTGCCTGGGGTCTTGGCCATCAGTTGCACGCTGATCCGCTCCTCCGGCTGCAACCTTATCCACAGGCGGTTGGCCGGCCCGCCGCCGCCGTCGATCAGGCTGTGCGGCACCGGCTTGAACTGGATGACGATTTCCGAGCACTTGCGCGCCATGCGCTTGCCGGTGCGCAGGTAGAACGGCACCCCGGCCCAGCGCCAGTTCTCGACCTCGGCCTGGAGCGCGACGAAGGTCTCGGTATCGCTGTCGTTGTCGACGTTCTTCTCGAAGTAGTACGCCGGCACTTCCTGGCCGCCAATCCTGCCGGCGGCGTACTGGCCGCGTACCGTCTTGTCCTGCACGTCGAGCCCGGAGATCGGCTTCAGCGCCTGCAGCACCTTGAGCTTCTCGTTGCGCACCGCCTCGGCGTCGAAACGCACCGGCGCCTCCATCGCCACCAGGCAGAGCAACTGGAGCAGATGGTTCTGCACCATGTCGCGCATCGCCCCGGCGTGGTCGTAGTAGTCGCCGCGGTTCTCCACGCCAAGGGTCTCGTTGACGCTGATCTGCACATGGTCGATGTGCGCCGCGCGCCAGACCGGTTCGAACAACGCATTGGCGAAGCGCAGGGCCATCAGGTTCTGCACGGTTTCCTTGCCCAGGTAGTGGTCGATGCGGAACACCCGCGACTCGTCGAACACCCGGCCGATGGACTGGTTGATCGCCCGCGCCGAGTCCAGCGAATGGCCCAGCGGTTTTTCCAGCACGATGCGCGCTTGCGGCCCGGCGAGGCCGGCGATGGAGAGGTTCTGCGCGATCGGCGCGAACAGGCTCGGCGAGGTCGCCAGGTAGTGCACCAGCACCCGGCCCTCGCTGCTCTTCAGGTGCCGCGCGAGACGGCCGAAGTCGGCGCTCTGCGAGGCGTCCATGGCCAGGTAGTCGAGGCGCGCGGCGAAGCCTTTCCATTGTTCGGCGGCGAACTCGCTGCATAATATTTTCCAAATTACTAGGTCTAATATCTTTCACGTGTAGAAAGCAGTTTCAAATATAAGAATTTAGAATTTTTTAGATTTCAAACGTCGCCATCTTGTAATGGGATAACGTGAAGATTTCAACTTAAAGAAAGTATGCATCCGATAAAAAAAGAAACAATGCTTCAAAATTTGAATTGTCTGTTATGTTTTGTTTTTGCAATATTTTGTTGGACAGCCTGTCAACAACACATGAAAAATTAAATACATAATACTACTATTTTTAAAGTATAAAATTCTTTCAATGATTATGGCCGTGTTCGAAGTGTCAATAAAAGATACTTCGTGCTACTCTGAAGTACTTTTTATTGATTCGAGTCTGGGGTCCCACTCCTTGAAAATATTTATCATGGGGTCCGGACAGGCCCGTCGATCTCTGTCCTCCACAATCCAGCTGACCTGTTTGCAGGGGTGGGCAGCCTGTGGAAGGGCTTGTTTCGCCCCGCCACTTTCCATTCTGGACAATTATCTGTTGACAAAAACAAAGGATACTTCGTGGGCCAGTCTGATGAGTGCACTGGAAGTTCCGCCATATTTAGACCTGTTCGAAGTATTTGGACCTCTTCTTCATGTGATCCACAGAAATCATTCAACAATGGCCTCATTCATGTGGTATATTCATCAATCTAAAAATGGAGGCTGTAGCAAATCGTGACTCTACGACTTGTTTCAGATTATAAAAATATTTAATAAAAATTTAAATGAATTTTTATACTGAAATTATTATTTACTACGATTGTTATAATATTAAAATTTTATGTTGATTATATTAATTTGCATAAAATCTAAAAATATTTTAAAATAATAGAAACAGTCTTGGCAACACTAATCTTGATACTTCGAGCCAAAGATGAATAGTTTACGAAAACGTGCCCTTGCATGAAATAGTTTGAGCAATATTGGTATTATAGTGTTTTGATTGATTATTATTCCCAATTTGTTCGCTTTCTTGTAACGAAATCACTTTTATCTGCAAAAAATAAGCAAGTTTCATGGTCATAGATAAAAAAAAATATATATATAATATTTGTGACTTTATATGTTGTTTCTGATTTAACGAAAGTTTTAAAAATACATTCTCTTTTATAATAGAAATTTATGTAAATTTTATTTGTTATAATTTTATAGAATATTATTAAAATATATAATTGTGACTTTATATGTTGTTTCTGATTTAACGAGAGAAAGTTTTAAAAATACATTCTCTTTTATAATAGAAATTTATTTAAATTTTATTTTTGTTATAATTTTATAAAATATTAACTGTACAATTCATTCTCAGAAACTGTGTATATTGTTATTACTGATCAAATATTAGCCAGTTTTTTAGAATACAATTTTTTGAATCTAAAATTATTTTTCTTTTCCTTAAATTAATTTTAATTTATTTTATAAAATTTTATTTCTCTTTGCTTTATCATTTTTGACTTTACAATAATTATTAAGCAAAATGTTTTAAATACATGTGGAACAATGCTGTATTAAACAATGTACTTGTTTACCACAATCCGATTCTTCATGAAAACAAAGCTCCAATTTTTTCCATATTTTAAATTAACAATTTTTGATTTGAGAGAGAATATTGCTGAGACAAGAATTTTTGTTCATAATCTCTGAAATTAGTATGTGAAATGCAGAAATGACTGTTGTGACAATATTTCAGTTGACCATTATAAAAACCTCCTCAAATAATAGTTTTTAAATATATAGTTAAATCATCCAAATAATCAACTTGCATTTCTTTATCAAGAATCTGCTTATTTCTGCAGCTTTATCATCACTCTTTTTTACAACATTCTTAATCATAAAACCAAAAACATGGATAAAAGTTATCTTTTTCTGTTACAGTGGTATTTCTTTATCATATTTTTAAAGTTAGTATGACTATTTGAGATGTCTTCAATTACATCATTTTTATATGAGATGCTAAGCTTTATATAAATTTCATCAAGAAGCAAATGAATAATTTTTTCTTTTATTTTTAAATGCTCACCTTTCTTCAATAAATATTTTTCATGACAGGTTTCAATTCCAGATGAAGGTGAACCAACAGCAAGAGACAATTTTCTTAAATAGAATGCATAATAAGACAATTAACTATTTTTTAATATGATGGACTACAATAAAAGAATGAGCATGACCAAATTAGCATTTCAGAAGTACATATTGGTTGTCTCATTTGAAGAAAATTTGCATTGATCTGATAAAAAATTGAACTTTTTTAAAAATTTGGATGAGTGTCATCAACATATTCTATAAGCAATTTAAAATTCATATCTACAAATGAAATGTCAGAATTATGACTAAATTGCTTATCAAACTTTCAAATTTTGATTATCTGTCACATCTTAAATCATCTAATATCCACAAAAAAGTAAAATGCAAAGCCCTTTAGCAGTCAAAAAACTTTAATCAGAAACATTTTCAATGCACTTGGCGCCTTCTTCAGCCGCTACTACAAAACTCCTGAGGAAGGTGCCAAGTGCATTGAAAACGTTTCTGATTAGTTTTTTGACTGCTAAAGGGCTTTGTGTTTTACTTTTTGTGTGTGTTTTGTGCAGTCTTGTTGAAGTTTTGTCATCTAATAATAATATCCATTTGAATTTAGTATCTGATATTTGTAAGCTGTTATGAAATATATCAATTTTCAAATCATGTTTTTTTTTGTAATGTGAGAAATATTTTTGGATATATTGTGTTTTTAAAAATCAATGAAAGAATATTATCCTCTTTCTGAATACCTATCCAAGAATTTGATACTTTGTTAGAAAAAATTTCATCTTATGTATATCAATTTTCAAATTCTTTTTCACATTTCAACCTTTCTATCTTTTGGAATTTTTCTTTTTTAAGAAAATTTACTGAAAGATATAATCTTTGATTAGGAAATATCATCAGATATTAGAACTGGTATATTTCTTGTCACAGAAAGAATGCTATCATTGTCTTGAATAAATTGTTAATTGCATATAATAAATCTTATGCATTTTCATAGCATTTTTTACAAATGTATGATTACTTGGGATACTTTATACATATCATTCACCTTTAGTATAATTTTTTTTTTGGGGTAAATTCGAATGTTGACACTCATTCACTAGTTCCATTGTAATTAGAATAATATCCAGGAACAGAACACTTTCTTTTAATTTTGTTAAACTTAATACAATATTACTATTATAAATTTAAATAATTAAACTTAGAAAATATGGCAAATTTCATACCAAACAACAAACAGAGTAGATTAGTAATATTGCCACAAAATTTAATACCAGTAGATATGATATCAGATCACATGAACAGATTTTTGAAACAGGCTTGTGCTTTAGTCTGGCCTTGCATAAATCCAAATGCATTTTCCACAATATTTCTTGCTCTGGAAATTTTATAATTATAAAGCTGTTTATTTTAATTGAAGACTGCCTGTAAGAATGGCATTAACAAATTTGTACATAAAGCAAAAGCTATAAATATAAAATTCAAATTTTTAGCTGTTTCATTGTCATCAGGCAAATGCAACAAATAATCTTATAATTGTTTATAAAATGATATATACGAGGCTGAGTCAAATGAAAACCGGATAACCATTGTAGAAAATCGAAAACCACTCCCGTTGTGATCAGACCTGGTACGCATGCGCGTGGACTCTCCTGCCATCAATTGGCATTGGTCCCACGTCCCCATGTGACTCAGCGGAGACATACAGGCATTTCCAATATGGCAGCCCCTCTATTGGAATGCACCAAAGAAGAGCAGCATGGAGTGATCCGTTTCCTACACAGTGAAGGCACGAAACCAATAGAAATCCATCGACGCATGTTGGCATAGTATGGTGCTGCATGTGTATCGCTCCAGTAAGGAATGGCGACACTCGACATCACCAAAGCCGAAAAAGTTCCACAGCCAGCCATCCGCAGGAAAGGTGATTCTGACCTTATTCTGGGACCAGAAGGGTCCCATAGTGAAACATTACATGGATAAGGGCAAGACGGTGACCAATGCCACCTATAGTGAATTGCTGCGTGACATCTGAAACCTGCTATACGCACCAAACACCGCGGACTCCTCTCAACATGCATTCTCATCCAGCATGACAACGCGCGTCCTCATATGGCTTGTGCGACCGTGGCTACTATCCAGGACTTGCGTCTAGAGTGCCTCCTCCATTCTCTTTACTCTCCCGACCTCGCGCCCTCCGACTTCCACATCTTTGGCTCACTAAAGGACTCCTTAGGTGGCCACAAGTTCGCGACCAACATGGAGGTAAAACAGGTGGTGCATGAGTGGTTGCAGGTGCAGCCAAAAGATTTTTTTCCCAAGGTATCCATGCCCTCCTGACTCGGAGGCGGAAATTCATCGAAAAGCAGGGGGACTACATTGAAAAATAGTGTACTTGTTCCAACTCTGTCTGTAATACAGGAGCTGTAAAAAAATATTTCCAGTTTTCATTTGACTGAGCCACATATTTGAAAATTCCAGCATCAGATATCCATCCATTTTTTCCCACATCTACATATATGAATTTATACGTAGACTACACCAAAGTCATTAGAATTGCACATTTTTTTAAAAAAATTTTTATAGTTGTAATATTTTGCCCCAGATTTTGAAGAAGGCACTATTCTTGTGTATTTCTCATCAAGTGATCCTTCAGAGTTGATAATTTATCATATCTTTTCAAAATTTTTAGTAAATTCTTTCCATTTAGAGATTAGAAACTATAATATTAAATATATAAAACTAATAAAATTGTTACAAATAATTTAAAAACAATTTCACTTAAAAATATATGAAATATTGTATAATTTTTGTTTTAGATACTTAAACCTCCTGAGGTTACCTTCCTAACTGAAACTGATGAAGCATTAATGACGATTTGCAAGAATGCTTTGAAAAATAATTCAATTATTACACCAAATGAACATCAAGCTATAGGAATATATATTGCAGCCGTACTAGAAAAAATGAAATCCACTCAACGATTAATTGCTAAACAGTTAATTATTAGAATTTTATTCAAAGGATTAACTGGAAGATTAACAGCTGAAACTGATATAGTTGAAATTTCCTAAATAATTAAAGTGTTATATACAGATTTATAATAGAAAGTTTGTCATAAATAATATATTTTTATATATTTTTAATAATAATAAAGATAAATTTTATGAATAATTTCACTGCCAGCGGTTGCTGTATGGATGGGTAGAGTGATTCATAATCCATCATAGTATATGTCTCCTGGGGTAGCAAACCAACTTCTAATAGGCGATCTATAAATTCTAAGGATGAATTCACTGTGTATGGGTACCCTTTGAGATGTTCAATTGCCCACGTTGTTATGGTTCTTTCCAGTTCATATAAAGGGGACGATTTCTTATCCACCATCAGTCTGATAGAGGCTGGATTTTTATGGGCCTTGATATAGCCAAATAACCTAGGTGCAAATGGGGATCTCACAGTTTTAACTATCCCTATCTTTGGGAAATGTCTAGACTTAACGATGGTCTTTATTTTGTTAGCAATTTTATCTGTAGGGTCATGAGTGAGAGGCATAGAGTTAGATGACCATACAAAATTTAACAGGAGGCCATAGTATCGTTCTTCATGTAGGAGCACCATCTTCTTCGATTTATCATCTTTAGTGCATACTATTGAGTTATTCCTCATCCATTCTTTAGTATAAAAAATACATGCCTTTATTCTACCACTATTCACCTTAGTAAGCACATATTTTCTTCTATATATGAGCTCCCACAGAACCTTTTTTTTTATAGACCTCATCGCATCCTTCTAACATGCGGTCTACACTGAGGTGCCATATCACAAATAGTCGGGCCTGTCGCCAGGACAGTCATAGGTCCTTTGTTGATAAGATCTTGTATAGGTTCCGGAATCGTTATATCACCTACTGTTACAAGAATGTCCTTCAGCTCTATGCATGGTGCAGAATTCCTTATATTCTGCTTGGAAAGTATCCATTTCATCTTTTTAATATTTTGGGTAGGACAGGCTAGACCTAGCCACGGGCCCTCTATGGCAAATCAGTAAAAATTAAAGTTCAATTATTAAATAATAGATGGCGCCACCTTAGCCTATAAATTTAAATTATTAATTATTAATCCAACAGATGATGGAACCACCGTAGCGTTAAATTAAAAATAATTATTAATTTGGCAGTTATTCAAAAAATAACGCTGGGGGAAGATTAGGATTATTTGAATCGCATAAATCCCCTAGTATAATGGATTATGATTAGTTATCTGACTTGAGCAAGTCTGTCTGCCCGGATTTGCCATAGAGGAACCGTGGCTAGGTCTAGCCTGTCCGGGACAGCTGGTGTCGGCATAAGTCCGATAATTCCTAAATTATATATATCCCAAAATTAAAAATCTGCCAGTGCCTTGGTAGTCTAGCTGGTAAGGCGTCGGGGTTGGTAACCTGAAATCCTTGGTTCGATTCCAGGCCAAGGCAAATTATTAATTTCGGGAAATTAAAGTTCAATTATTAAATATTAGATTGCGCCAGCTTAGCCTAAATTTAAATTAATAATTATTAATCCGACAATGGTGGCACCGTGGTATAAATTAAAAATATAATTATTAATTTGGCAGTTAATTCAAAAATAAACCGCTGGGGGAAGTTTGGCTAGATTAGGATTATTTGAATTGTGTAAATCCCCTAGTATAATGGATTTTAATTAAATGATCGGTTTCTTATTATGCTTGCATTGTAAAATTGATGCTCTCTTTTGACTACAATGTCTATTTCAGCATTATTGTTAATTCTTTAATCCCAGAACAAATGAAAGTTTTATTGGTTGTTTCTATCTATTGTGATACAGAATAATTTTTAAAGATTTGTTCAGAGGGTATGTAATGGTTTGAAAACTGTCAAAAGCTTTATGGTTTATGATTATAACAATCTCACCAATAATAGTTAATAAATAATAATACAATCAATAAAATTCTAGTCATTGTAAAAAGCACATAACTAGTAAATATGAAGAAAAGATATGGTAGAACTACTTCTCCACTAAGCAGCCAAAGAAAAAAATGACACAGATTTACTAAATTCTATCTATTGTGATACAGAATAATTTTTAAAGATTTGTTCAGAGGGTATGTAATGGTTTGAAAACTGTCAAAAGCTTTATGGTTTATGATTATAACAATCTCACCAATAATAGTTAATAAATAATAATACAATCAATAAAATTCTAGTCATTGTAAAAAGCACATAACTAGTAAATATGAAGAAAAGATATGGTAGAACTACTTCTCCACTAAGCAGCCAAAGAAAAAAATGACACAGATTTACGTCAACAACTTCGAACACGTTAATTTCGATCGGTTACAGCCATATGATAAAAATACCAATCTTAGATAAAAAACTAAGGAACAGTCATAAATTAAAAAAATTCCACAATTCTATTTTTATTCTCATTCTTTACAGTTATGCAAAATATAGGAAACAAAACATTTTATTCCTATATTTATTTCTGTAGATATAAGAAACAAAACATCTATTATACCATAGATTTTTGCCTTGTAGGTGATACGCTCACATACACGAATTTATACAATACTATAGTTCATATAAATTTTATATTCTAAGGAAAGAACAGTATATTTCAAATGGAAGCGAGAAGCCTCACAAATTTTTCAGGACTCTCTAATTTTATATTAGAGGTAATTTAGAGGATTTTTTATATTAGATGTAATAGAGGGTAATTTTTATATTATGAATATTTAAAAATAAGAATTTTATTTGCAACTTATAAAGAGGTTTTTTTTTTTATATTGTTGATTGTGAGCAGTGAGGTTTCAAAATGTGGCCTCCTAAAGAGTGAAGCTCCCAGCTTGCGTCTAATGTGCCTAATGGTAAATGCGGCCCTGCTAATTACAGAACATTGAATATAGAGTATAAGAACTAATAACTATAATACTTAGTTCTTAGTAACAAACTTAAATTAAGAAATTTAAATTTGTTACTATAGAAACAAAAACATTAAAACTAAAGTCTACAACATGTACAAGTATACAATAATTCAAAAATACATACTTAAATTTCTAAATTTAAATTACCATATATACTCGAATATAAGCCGATCTGTGTATAAGCTGACCCCCCGACTTTAGAGTTTGAAAATTGGTAAAAATGCATAACCTGTATATAAACCTACCCCTCGACTTTGGCGCTTAAAATTCGATAAAAATTTGAAATCGATAAATTACGTGATCTTTGATTTTTAGTTAAATAAGCTGACCCCCCGACTTCAGAGTTTGAAAATTGGTAAAAATGCATAACCTGTATATAAACCTACCCCTCGACTTTGGCGCTTAAAATTCGATAAAAATTTGAAATCGATAAATTACGTGATCTTTGATTTTTAGTTACAGATATATTAATGTTCTTATTTTAATGGATGATGAAATTTTAAATACGATTGTCGTTCCCTCGTTCCTACTTTATTTAGGCTATCTCCGAAATTACAAGTTAAGTTTTCTCATATTGCTGTCAAAAGTAAATTTACAGTTCTATTTCGAATACTGTTTATAAATAATTAATTTTTAACTACAAAACAAAAGTGAAAAACCAAAAATGGAATGACATTTCCGTAAAATTTTTGGATGTAGGAAGCGGGAAAAGTTATATAATTAAAACGTAGGAAGAGGGAAAGTTTTACATTGCAAGTATAGGAAAATGTTCGGACTTCCGAAAATAGACGTTTAAAGCGGGAAAGTCGTACGATACGGGAACGCACGAGCGGGGTTTCACTGTAGATATAAAATAAATTATTTATAATGCAAACACCAATATATCAATTTAAAATATAAAATTTTACTTTACCTGAAGCGATCGAGAGCATTGCATCACCAACTCCAACCTGTGTTTGTATAAGTGCTTCAGAAAGGCGATGCCGCGCTGCCTGATGCACCACAACACAGAAATTCTTGACAATCCAAGAATCTTATGTAGACATGCTGCGTTGGATGACTTTAGTTGGATTATTGTCGAGAATTTCTGTGACGTGGCGCATTAGGCAGTGCAGCGTCACCTACAGTATCTGATGAACTTATATAAATGCAGGTTGGATTCGGTGGAATGACACGCTCGATTGCATCAGGTAAAGTAAAATTTTACTCCGAAGCAAGATTGATGTCGGAGAATAGGATGACATAGCTTCAGAAAATATCAAGTTAACGAATAGTAATAAATTTTTATAATTTACATTAAAATATTTTCTTTTTATTGTTGTTATTGAATAACTGTTTTCTTTTCTGAAAAAGTTCATATTATCACTGTAAAAATTCCATTAAAATACATCTACGTCACACGACTCCCAAGAGACCGTTCAAAGTTTCGTTTTCCCTATAGTTGAGTTTAAATGCAAACACCAATATATCAATTTAAAATATAAAATTTTACTTTACCTGAAGCGATCGAGAGCATTGCATCACCAACTCCAACCTGTGTTTGTATAAGTGCTTCAGAAAGGCGATGCCGCGCTGCCTGATGCACCACAACACAGAAATTCTTGACAATCCAAGAATCTTATGTAGACATGCTGCGTTGGATGACTTTAGTTGGATTATTGTCGAGAATTTCTGTGACGTGGCGCATTAGGCAGTGCAGTGTCACCTACAGTATCTGATGAACTTATATAAATGCAGGTTGGATTCGGTGGAATGACACGCTCGATTGCATCAGGTAAAGTAAAATTTTACTCCGAAGCAAGATTGATGTCGGAGAATAGGATGACATAGCTTCAGAAAATATCAAGTTAACGAATAGTAATAAATTTTTATAATTTACATTAAAATATTTTCTTTTTATTGTTGTTATTGAATAACTGTTTTCTTTTCTGAAAAAGTTCATATTATCACTGTAAAAATTCCATTAAAATACATCTACGTCACACGACTCCCAAGAGACCGTTCAAAGTTTCGTTTTCCCTATAGTTGAGTTTAGTTCGTATTCAATCAAATCTTTGATTGTATTTTAAAATGAGTGGCTCATCCAAATGATGATGTCAAACACCATTAGGATGACGTGTGCAAATGTTAAGTGTGCGATTTCGAAGTTTTGATTTTGCTTACGATGAACTTGTGTGCAAAGTGATTTCTAGACGTTAAGCGTGCGATTTTGAAGTTTTGATTTTGCTTACGATGAACTTTTTTGATAAAGTATATTATTTTTCAATATAGATTTTAAATAATTATTACTTTTTCGTTATTTTAAACATTATTTTAGTTATTTTTTAATCTATTTTAAATCATCAATGGGTTAAATATAATAAGTACTTATCTATTACTAGCAAATGAATTAAAATCGATAAGTTAAATATAATAAGTATTTATCGATTACTAGCGAATTAATTAAAACATTTTTAATTAATAATAATGAAAAACAAATATATTTTTTTCACTCAAATATGAATTCTAGGTAAGATTTTTGATTGATTGTTGAGTTTTCCCGTTGCGTCGTATCGGGCAGCACGGCGTCGCCTATCTGATTACGGTATATAGACACAGGTTGGAGTTGGCGGCGTGACTCGCTCAATCACATTGAGGTAAGATAAAATTTTACCTGGTATCATATTAAATGAATTATTGCAAAATTTTCTTCCTGTCTTCAGGAGACGTTACTTTGCTTATTACTTCAATTTCTCCAGCCAAAAAAAAGTTGATTTTTTTGATGCCGTGTATAAGCAGATCCCCACTTCAGAATTTTTTTTTTTTTTGAGAAAAAACCTCGGCTTATACACAAGTTTATATGGTAGTTCTTATATTCTATATTCAATGTTCTATAACTAGTTAAAGTTAGTACCACTGAAGAGGGCTATGAATATGTCAAAAACATTTTGGATTAACCAAATAAAAAGTGTGTAATATAAAATTTGAGTGTAATTTATGAAGATATATTAATACTTCTGCTTAAAGAGCGGTAAAAATATCCCATTATTAATCATTATTTATAGTCTAATCATCATGTATCATCATGTGCAGGTAGGCCTCGATTAGTGCAAATAATGGGTTCCACGAATTTCTCACACTATTCGGATTTGCACTATTCGAAGTATTAACTATATGTGAAAAAAGGTAATTGGTTCTTGCTTTGTGAGATTCTGGCCATTAGCCAACCTCACGCTGAATAACCACAATACTAACTGTTTAAGAAATATTTATTTTCATATTTTATATCATTGTTCATCATCTAAATTAATAACTTACTAGGAATTGCATCTCATACCATCATCAAACCAACCACCAAATCGAAAGCGGAAGTTGAGCACTGCTTTTATGTTTCTCAATCACATCCGTTTTTTGCTCTAGCGTAACCACTAATCTCTTCTTTTTTTCGTTTCCTGTTTTATCACCAAAAGTGTTTTACCTTTCATCCATTTTGATACTTTTTAAAAGAGAAAATTCTGTACTATACCGTATGTATACGATGATAAAGCTGAATAATAGTAATGTTAAATAGTTAACAGCAAAAAACCCATCGCAAAGCTGAATAATAGTAATGTTAAATAGCTTACAGCAAAAAGCCCATCTTTCTGGTGTTTCACCCCTTCAAAGCCAAGTGACAAAAAAAAGCCCATCTTTCTGGTGTTTCACCTCTTCAAAGCCAAGTGACTCGTTTGCTCCTCATCCAGTTTTACTAACCGAAAATTAATTTAATTTGTTAATTAACATCATAAAAGGGGACGGACATTTGTTAGTAAGATTGGTCTATGCTTACAACTTGCATTAATCAAATATTTGCTTGCACTAACTGAAAAACGGGTATCTTTTTGCACTAATCAAATATCGCACTAATCAAATAGTCGCACTAATTGGATATCGCATTATTCAAACTCGCATTAATCGAGGCCTACCTGTATTCAAATATCCATGACATCAAACCATAAGAGAAACTCCTTAGCACTAAGGCAGGGTCAAGAAAAAACACAACTTAGATCTTCAATTTAAAAAATAGTAGCGCTTTTGATTTTTTAATAACAAAATCCTCTTCAGCTGTACAAAAATGTTAGAACACTTAATAAATACCGATTATCGAACATGGAATACATCAAAATTGTTGATGTATTCCATTTTGTGTTCGATAATCGGTATTTATTAAGTGTTCTAACATTTTTGTACAGCTGAAGAGGATTTTGTTGATTTTGTTATTAAAAAATCGAAAGCGCTACTATTTTTTAAATTGAAGATCTAAGTTGTGTTTTTTCTTGACCCTGCCTTAGTGCTAAGGAGTTTCACTTATAATATTCAGGCAGTGTATTAGTTTCAGTTTTACTGTATCAAACCATAAGGACCACTATTCCATTCAAACAATATTTGTTTCAATCATTTCCAAAACTTCTCCCATTCACCTTTAGTTCGAGCCTCCACATCATAAATTTTCAATCATATTTTATAATGCTGATATAAACTATAGTGTATATTCTCTGTTCAACTATCCTTTCAAATGCTCACAACTATATACTAATCAAAAAATTTCCCAATACCTTGTAAAATAAATAATCTTTGATACCACAATCTATTATTTTATAAATATTTTACATCCATTTTATAGGAAGGTTGAAGACTTCACTCATGACAAAATACGTTTCCTCCTATCTGTACACATTAATTGTTGAATAAAGTTGTTCCAACAATAAACTAGTAACAGTTTCTTAATCTCCACTCTGTGGCTGAAGCAAATTAAAAAAACTATCAACATATATGGTTTTCAACTTAGTTCTTAAAAAATATAATAAACACAAATAAAAATAGAACTATTAGTTTTAATAATCTGAACAGTGATTTCAGTATTACACAATAATCAATTCATACAAATTAATAATACAAATCATTGATTTGTATGAATTGATGATGGAATAATAATGAAACACTCCTCAAACTAATAAAATGAATGATTCTACCTCACTTTATATTATGTGTATATTAAGAAATATTTTTCAAATCCAACTTTTTTCTTTAAAATAACAGATATGAAACAAGATTTAACTAATGATATTTGGCCATATCTATCACAATTTATGTATCAGTATCTCATTCTTAAGAGATGCTTTTATATACTACTGTCATTCCTCATTATTTATTAACAATAAATCCCATTCACTTTGCTATTTTTCTATGAAGTCTTCCAAGATTATTTTTTAATCATTTTATCATTATGATTTTATAAAGTAGCTTTTAAAATCTTATCTTTTTAATACTGGAATGAAAATTTTAATTTAGGCATCTCCTATAGAAAAATTATATCAAAAAATATCAATGACATGCATCAGAAATATGCTTGAATATAATTTTGAACTGAAGAAAATAGGTATGGTCAAAAAGGAATCTGCAAAGTGCTAATTATATTTTTGAATTTCTTACTTATTTACAGATTTAATTTAATAATATGATTACACATTTATTTCAAAGAATGATGAATTATGAAAAACAAAAATATAATTATAAATGATGATGATAACTGTAATTTATTAAATATTTTAATGTAAAAGATCAAAGATAAAAAAGAATGAAATTTATGGTTGTTTTAAATATAAAAAACATAACAAATAATAATAACATACTTATAACTTATATTTTCTTGTTCAATGAGTGCTATATGTTGAGAGGCTGATGATGCAACTTCTTCTTTCTGTTGTCTCATTGCTTCTTGGACACCAAGTTCTCTTTAGCAGAAATTAAAATCAAAATTAATTTCCAAAATAAAATGTTTTAACTATTATATATTTCATTATTAACACAAAAAATAATATTTGATACAAACAAGAATCTAGAAAATTTTATAATCAAAATTAATATTTTTACTGCAAAAAAACAGTTTATTATGATTTTTCACATTTTAAATATAATCATTAAATTTACTAGTGTGTGAGACCAGAGGATTGATTTTGTTTTGATTCAACTGCCTAGCAGAGACAGTTGAGTCAGGATTCTGACACCAGGTGTGATTAAGATTCGCACTCACACCAAATGCGGATTTTAGGATATAAGGCCAAGAGTTTTAATATTGGCGTGCAGATAAGTGACAACTCCGGAGTTCAGATGCTGTTGGAAACACTGAAGGGAACACGACTAATTTAAATAATAACAACAAAAACATTTATTGACGCTAAACTACAATTATATATATAAAATAACCTTCACTAAGAACAAAAACAGATAATTTCAAGAATAGACATACAAATTATTAATCCTAATACTAATAGCTCAAGAAAAACCAAGGAAACCCTTCTTATTATACTTATA
>AYEL01090747.1:0-10021 GCA_000484575.1 Olivierus martensii
TGGAGTGATCCGTTTCCTACACAGTGAAGGCACGAAACCAATAGAAATCCATCGACGCATGTTGGCACAGTATGATGCTGCATGTGTATCGCTCCAGTAAGGAATGGCGGCACTCGACATCACCAAAGCCGAAAAAGTTCCGCAGCCAGCCATCCGCAGGAAAGGTGATTCTGACCTTATTCTGGGACCAGAAGGGTCCCATAGTGAAACATTACATGGATAAGGGCAAGACGGTGACCAATGCCACCTATAGTGAATTGCTGCGTGACATCTGAAACCTGCTATACGCACCAAACACCGCGGACTCCTCTCAACATGCATTCTCATCCAGCATGACAACGCGCGTCCTCATATGGCTTGTGCGACCGTGGCTACTATCCAGGACTTGCGTCTAGAGTGCCTCCTCCATTCTCTTTACTCTCCCGACCTCGCGCCCTCCGACTTCCACATCTTTGGCTCACTAAAGGACTCCTTAGGTGGCCACAAGTTCGCGACCAACATGGAGGTAAAACAGGTGGTGCATGAGTGGTTGCAGGTGCAGCCAAAAGATTTTTTTCCCAAGGTATCCATGCCCTCCTGACTCGGAGGCGGAAATTCATCGAAAAGCAGGGGGACTACATTGAAAAATAGTGTACTTGTTCCAACTCTGTCTGTAATACAGGAGCTGTAAAAAAATATTTCCAGTTTTCATTTGACTGAGCCACATATTTGAAAATTCCAGCATCAGATATCCATCCATTTTTTCCCACATCTACATATATGAATTTATACGTAGACTACACCAAAGTCATTAGAATTGCACATTTTTTTAAAAAAATTTTTATAGTTGTAATATTTTGCCCCAGATTTTGAAGAAGGCACTATTCTTGTGTATTTCTCATCAAGTGATCCTTCAGAGTTGATAATTTATCATATCTTTTCAAAATTTTTAGTAAATTCTTTCCATTTAGAGATTAGAAACTATAATATTAAATATATAAAACTAATAAAATTGTTACAAATAATTTAAAAACAATTTCACTTAAAAATATATGAAATATTGTATAATTTTTGTTTTAGATACTTAAACCTCCTGAGGTTACCTTCCTAACTGAAACTGATGAAGCATTAATGACGATTTGCAAGAATGCTTTGAAAAATAATTCAATTATTACACCAAATGAACATCAAGCTATAGGAATATATATTGCAGCCGTACTAGAAAAAATGAAATCCACTCAACGATTAATTGCTAAACAGTTAATTATTAGAATTTTATTCAAAGGATTAACTGGAAGATTAACAGCTGAAACTGATATAGTTGAAATTTCCTAAATAATTAAAGTGTTATATACAGATTTATAATAGAAAGTTTGTCATAAATAATATATTTTTATATATTTTTAATAATAATAAAGATAAATTTTATGAATAATTTTCCTTTAATATTTCATAGATATTTTTTACATGTTTTTTGAATCGTACAGCCCAGTGTTTTCCAAACTGTGGGGCATACTCCACTAAAGGGATACAAGTCTATTGTAAAAGGGTGCACAAGAATTAACAAAAACATCACTTTGAGACAAACAAGCAAAAAATAAATTCAAATTGCTGTTGAAAAAAATGAATCAGCAAAAGGGTTATAAATACAGTATATATACCTATGCATCTAGAAATTTCTGTTGTAGCTCTTTTAAAGACAAAGTATTGATCTTGTTAAGTGATAGAAAAAGAATTGCAAGTAGCGGTATCTTCCATGATACCTGATAAGAGTGAATTTGTGGCTGAAAAACAAGCCCACTTATTGTGTTATATTAGACATATATTCTATTTTTCATTTTTTTTTAAGATTTGTTTAATTGTATTAAAAATTATTATATCATAATAAATATATATTTTTTATGTATAAGAACTTTATTTATACAAAATATGGCATATTGTTTTGTAGTATTAAATTGCCAAGAATACAAAACTTAGTTTGTTTTCAAACGTATATCTCTTAAAAGAATGCAAACTACTGGTGTAGTCTAAAGCTTGTTCTGAAATTCCAGTTGAAAATTTTAGATATTTAAATCCAGTAACCAAATATACTCCAGATGAACAGCATTCTTGATGGGATCCACCGATAGTTTAAGGAATGGGTTTAGATAAGTCAATTTAAATCCTGCTAGAAAAATCTGGAATTCAAGATAAAGTGCAATTTATTGGATGGGAGTATAATACACAGCCATTCAGTTCACTCATATTTTGATGAGTGTTTTTCTCAGGATCTGTTTGGTAAAGTTAAAAACAATTTTATCTGTTTTCACATTACAAACTTTCATACACAATCATTTTTATTTAAATTAATGTATCTAAGGAACAGAAAATTGGCATAATCTAAATTGCACTAATTTTTTTATGGTATATAATTAAAGTGAACACACTGTGTAAAATACTGTATATTTATTTTCATGTACAGTATATAGTGTGTCCCAGAATAAACATCCCACTCTAAATATTTCAGCTTCTACTTAACAGAAAAAGCTCATTGAAGTCTTAGTGTAGATGTAAACTTTAAAAATATCTAATAATGAGAACTTATTGAATTGAAAATTCATCTAAGTTTGCTAAAAAATAGAAAACATACTTTTTCACTTATTTCAAATGATAGCATTTTTTTGTGCATCAGTAAAAACCTTATCTAGTTCTGGTTCTAACAATACTTGAATAAATTTCCTATGATATGTATAGAACTTGAGATAAACTAAAATTGAAGAAAAATTTTTATAGCTTATAATTACTCAGACATCACTGAGCAAAACATAAAAAAATTGGTTTGGAATAAATGCATATTCTGAATTTTTATTAAAAATTATTTACATTAATAATTTATAGAATTAAATTTAATTCATTTTTTCCAGAGAAATTCAAGTTCATATCTACTAAACTAAAGTGATTAGATTTTCTGAACTTCGACTTGGATGCTTTAGATATTGGGGATCGTAGGGGGTATAGGGTGTGGGATTGGAGAAAATCCAAAAAAAAATTTTTTTTAGAAAAATGAAAAAAATAAATTATTAAAAACTTTGTAAAAAAAGCAGGAAGAGATAAAGAAACATAAACAATATACAATAAATTCCTGTATAACACACTTTCCTATAACAAATTTTAATAATGCGATTTTTTTAGAAAAATGAAAAAAATAAATTATTAAAAACTTTGCAAAAAAAGCAGGAAGAGATAAAGAAACAAACAATATACAATAAATTCCTGTATAACACACTTTCCTATAACAAATTTTAATAATGCAATGAAAAAATTATGACATACAACACTGTAAACAATCCTGTATAATACATAGGCTAATTTTTCTAGCGTTACTTATTATATCCATTGATTATAATAAAAACAATTGGAGGGATGAATACGGAACTACGCCACTACTTGGATCAGGCAATATTAGATCGCCATGAAGATCCAATAACATATTGGATAAGAGCAAATTTTTGCTATCCAAATTTAACAAAGATTGCACTGAAGTATTTGATTATATCAACCACATCAGTGCCTGCTGAACGTTTGTTTAGTAAGCTAAGTGCAGTGATATGTGCAAAAAGAAGCAGGTTAAAAGCTGAATTAATTTCAACGATTTTCATGCTGCAATCAACAATATAATCAAATTTCTGGTGATTTTTAATCACATCTGGCAAATAAATGAGTTTTAAAGGAAATTATTGTTCGTTTTTTCCCATAATATCATATCGCGATATTTTCGATATCATCCCAAAATATCGCGATATTAAATATCGTATAAAAATCCGTACCGGAATATCGCCGATACGATATTTTGTTTTGTATCGCACATCTCTAGACCGAATGCGCGCGCATCCACTCGGACCACTTCCACAATCAAAATACTCGGACCGAGTGGTAGCCGATTGGAAGTTTAAAATGGCGAAATGGGCTAAACGATCGCATAAGTGGAGCGAAGCTGAAACTATTAGATTCATTGTATCAAGAGGAAGAATGCTTGTGGAATGTGAAATTAAAAGACTGAGAATCCATTCTCGAGCCCATAACTTCCTCTTTTACCGTCTATTCTGTTTATTATTATTGCAATTGTCCAGCTCTTGCAATAACATACATCATCTATCTCTTCAAACATGAGATCCGCCATTCACCTCAGACTACAGACCGAGTGCACTCGGAACATGTAAACGAACTTATTTAACATAGGGAAGATCCGATCCGCCAAATTTCTTTGCGATTAGTGATTGTGGCGATTAACGGGGTTTGACTGAAATAAACTAGCCAGGATGCCCGATGTTATGATGTTGCAATAATTGACACTTTAATTGTACAAAGGGACGCCAAAAAGGTTCTTGTATTCATCATGACGCAGTGGAGGATTAAGACCGGTTTAGGCCCCGGGCGCAGAAGAAAATATTGCGCCCCTTAAAAAAAGAGAGAATCAAGGGAATAAAAATACATATTGACCATATTTTTAAATAAATTAAAACATTATATTTTGAGTAGCAAAAGGTGAAGTAGGTTACTGCATACATTTCGCAGTGTTGCCAGTGTAGTATTTCGGCATACTGTAATTGTTTTTCATTGTCGGCCGGATTGGCCGCGTGGAAACGCTTCGGCTTTCCACTCTGGAGGACCCGGGTTCGAGTCTCGGGTCCCACCCCTTGAAAATATTTATCATGGGGTCCGGGCCCGGCCCGTCGATCCCCGTCCTCCACAATCCGGCTGACCCCTCCGCAGGGGTGGGCAGCCTGTGAAAGGGCTTGTTTCGCCCCGCCACTCAGTACTCTTACTGAGTGGAAAGTGGCGTCATCTGTTGACAAAAAAAAATTGTTTTTCATTGTATTTGTGCTTTGGTTGTTAATGAAAATAAGCGAATATAAACATACTATCAGGTTTACTATTGATTGAAAACTTGTATGTAATTATAATTGCATTAGAAAAATGTATATGGGGTTTTGCGGCCTTCAGAAGTCGGGATCCCGGGCGCGCGCCCGGTGTGCCCTCCGTTAAATCCGTCTCTGTCATGACGGGACCTGAAATTTCAGACCCCCTCACCCGGAGATGATAATCCAGAAAAATATGCAATCTATATCAATTAACATATAATAATTTTTTATTTATGTAGACTTTTCCGTGTATATTTCATGTCTGACATCGTGTAACCTTCACAAAATCGGCATTTTCTGGTTTTTTTCATGAATTCATAAAATTCTCGATAGCTCATGTCGAAATTAAGTTTTGTGCATAATCCTGCCTTTACAAGCTCAATCCACATCCTGTTACGGTTGTTAGTCCAAGTATTTCCTATAATCGAAAAATTTCTTTCCACATATAGGCTACATTACTTATAACCCATAACTCAGACTCTTCTGACTGACCAGACACAACGGCAAACAGAAAGAGTGGGACAACTATATAGCACGTAGCCAGTACTGTGCTTGCGCCAGTTGTGGATGTTGGACCACCAATCACGCCAGCTATTCTATACACGATACACACCACAGCCTCTTCAATCCTTTACACACTTTGCATACAAGTTCTGATTTTCTAATATACAATATTATTTATTTTTATAATTGGGAGGATTTACTATAAACCCAGAGAAATAATACTTAAACCCGGTGCCCGGATACAACTCGCTGAAACCTGGAGTCTCCAGATCAAACCTGGAGAGGTTTGACCCGGAGACTCCAGGTTTCAGCGATCAACCCTACCGATTACCCGCCAAAATCATCTCCAAGTGGTGTATTATCGAGGCTTGACTGTATAAATACCGGGTGATTATAAAATAAGTATCTGTATTTGGAGCTGTCTGTAGCTGGAAGGAATAATCCGAATGAAACCGAAATTGGTACGCTTACTAATCGAGAAGGGCGAAGAAGAATGGAATAAAAAAATTTGGGGGTACTTAAAATTGGGGCTTTGGAGTATTTAAAATCTCAACGACCTAAAAAATTCCATAACACAACATGTGCGAAACATTACTCCTGATGCATTGCATTCCGCAGTTGAGCACGTCGCGCACCGCCTGGATTGTGTCCTCCAGCTCAATGGCCATGTGGAACCTGAACTTGATCGGCACCGCCATGCGCAAGCGTAATCACATTATCTGTAACATTTTTCAAAAGCCCCAAACCCCAAATTTCAAAAACCCCAAAGCTCCAAATTTTTTTATTCCATTCTTCTTCCCCCTTCTCGATTAGTAAGCGTACCGTTTTGGTTTCATTGGATTATTCCTTTCCAGCTACAGACAGTTCCAAATACAGATACTTATTTTATAACCACCCTGTATACTGCGATTATTATAATTTATGTATTATAGCACTTAGAAATTTATCCGTTGGATCTTGTATCCGATATTAAAATTGATTTAATCAGTATATCGAGATACAATGACACACAGCGATACGACGCCATATTGAAGTCGCTATAAGGAAGAAAAAGAAAACAAAAAATTCCGGAAAGAACTAATCACTTACTTTCCGAATGTGTCCTTTATTTTGAAATAATTAAAATTAAAGGATTAAAATATATGCCATCAAAATAATCTTTAGCGTCATAACCTGTACGATGAATGTTATAAATACACTGACGGAAAAAAAAATCCCAACACCAAGAAAGACTTGTGTTAGATAAACGACCATGCTAGTACTATTTCATTTTTAATTTTTTATTAATACAATAAATGATTTTTAAAATAAAATAATTTTTTTTTTATTTTTTTTAAATGATGATGTTTTTAGTACATTTTTATTTCAATTTAATAAATTAAAAATTTAAGAAAAACTTTTTGAAATAAATTAAATATAAATTATGTATCTAGAATTTTTTCAAGTACGATGAACAAAAATCAGATCAAAAGAAGTAATATGAAGTCTTGTAGTAAAAAAATTGATAATGTTTTTTCCTGAATAAATAAGAGGGCGCCGTTGTAGCATAATTCGGTGGAAACGTTATTTTCAAATTTAATGGCGGAAAATGTGTTAGTTTCCTGTACTAAGGAAGAAAGCGTGATATTATGTCATTAATTAAAGTTAATTTTCTGAGTAATTAAGAAGATTTTTAACGACATAAAAATCAAGATCTCGTTATATTTTTCAAGGAAAAAGTGAGTCAATTGTGATGAAATCTTGAAATTAATCTATTAGACATCAATCTTTAAATTGCTGAAAATATTTTATATATTGTATAGATGAAAATTGGGGAAGAAAATTTGCAATCTTTGATTTGGAACGAGTTGAAAGAATTGGGAGTCCGTTTGCCAAAATCCAAAAAGAAATTGAATTGCAGAAAGGTAAATATAAAATTATAAATACAAATGAGATGTAATTGCTGATTTATAATGTCATATCAATAATGGTACTCAATATTGTAATACGTTTATTACTAAAATAGACATGACTACATTTTTATTGAAAGCTAAATTCATTTAAAAACATTAATTTTGTTCAAGAATTTAGATATAGTGGCCCACCTGCTGATAGGCAGTCTTTAATTGCCATAGTCTTGAGTCAAAAATATTGTACTTATTATTTTGAAACCATAAGTCCTGACCTTACTTTATGGTATTTTAAAAAAATACTTGTTTTTATTTCTTATGCTTTGTTTAAATAAAAAGCATTTTCCTATGCTTTTTATTTTAATCTCATTTCAGAAGCATCATCCTAATTATAACATACTGAATTTCGGTACTTTTCCGTTAGCCGGGCGCAAGCGAATTCTGTAATGTATAGTTTTTGGAGTGAATCTTTAACACAACGGAATTGTCGATTCGTATTTTATACACTAGTCGGTGGGCGACAAATCTTCTATTTTCTTGTGCCCGGCTAACGGAAAAGAACCTGAATTTTTACAAATATCCCATATATGATATGCTGGCTTAACTAAAACTAATCTAACTTAATTTGAATTTCTATAAATATGTCTTAAGAATGTAATCATTGTGTAAACTGTGGTTGCACTGTATTATTATTATTTAGAATTGTTCATGCATTTTTTTATAATTTGATATTTGATCATATATAATAATGTGATAAAGTGTAATCATTTTTGAATTGCAAACAACATCTTTGTTACATTACATGACATCATATATTTTATATAGTTAATTATTTAGATATAGAATATCTAAATATTTCCTAAGAGCATATTTTATATCATATAGATGAGAAAATCAACAAACAAAAATTTTGTATTTTTGTTTGCCAATTTTCTCATTCCAAAACAGGGATATGAAAATGCATGAATTTTTATAAAAATGATGTAGGGAATTTTTTAAAAACATTGTTTTAAAGATAATTTTTAGATAAGTACTAAAAATATCAGTAGATATCTATAAAATTGAAACAGAGGTTATATGGTAATATATTTATAATGTTTATTAAGATTTGTAATAATGAAAATAAAACTATAATATTATATGTGCTTTATTTATATCAAATGCTCATTCCCTTTCTACTATAGCATATTGTAATTATTTTGTTTGATAAATTTCTTGGAATTTTGTTGTATAGCTATTATATTTCTCAATGTTCCCTATAGAACATATGCAATATCTAATATATATTAATCTAGAGGTATTAATTTAATATATAGTGTATCAGATCAATCTACAATATCAATTTAATTTTTTAGGATCATGTATATTATGAAACCCATCCTGATCAAGTATTTGGAGTTTTACTTTCTAGTCAAGAATGGATAACTGTTGATTGCCATGGAACTCCAGTTCCTAGGTATATTATTTAATGACTTTGTTATAGATTTTTCAATATGATATAATATAAAATATATATAAAAAAATGTATTATATATAAAATTATTTTAATGAAATATTTTTGAGATAGATTCTTAGCTATTACAAGTGAATATTTATTACAACATAAACATCTTGAAGGATTGTTTAGAAAAGTTGGATCAGTTACAAGACAAAAGGAATTAAGAGTAAGTAAATTTAATAACTGTCTATAATATTTTGTTATATCTTTGAATTAATTTATTATTAAATTTAAATGTCTTATGTTAAAAATGAAGATTAATGCTTTGAAGTTTAATAATTGTTTTCATTAAATTAAAAAATCTCTTACATATCAAATAATTGCAACAAGAATTCATTGTAATTGTTCATTGTTTTATAAGATTGACCAAAAATAATTCAATTAATATATATTACCCCTGCTCATATAATCAAAACTTTTTAACTATGATGGCAATTCAGAAAATTAGTGGTTCCGAACTGCTATCAAGTGCATTTCAGAAATAGATTAACTTGCAAAGTCAGTAATTATTTGTACTGGAATATTTCTCCAATAATTCTGAAGAGTAGAATAATTCTATGAACCATAATTGAATTGTCACACATCATATTTGGTAAAATTTCATTAAAATCAACAGCAGTAGTTTTTGATTTTAATTGAAGTACTCTAGCATTTTATTGAAGTCTCATTAAAATGCTAGTCAAGTTTGTAATGCTTGATTGATATTTTGAGTCAGTTATATTAACTTCAATTTTCTAAAGGATGAATTTGTATTTTGTCTGATATATGAGAGTACATTAAATATGCATAATTTCATTAAAATTGTATTAGACAATTACATTACTAAATCTAATCTTTTGTTTTTTTATAATGTTTACAAGAAAATTTTTATTGAAATTATATTTCATTCATTTTTTTCTGTTTTTATATGGCTCAAACATTACTTATGTATGAAGTTTATAAAATTAAACTTTTGTATTTATTTATTTATTTTGTTTTTATCTTAAATTAAATTGATTAGTGTATTTATTTCTTTAGTATTATGATAAAGTTTTTTTATTTAGAAATATATAGAAAAAGGTGGAAATTTGAACAATGCTCAACCCCATGATGTTTCTTCATTACTTAAGCAGTGGTTTCGAGAATTACCAGAACCAGTTATTCCAAAATGTTTACAAAATATCTTTGTTAGGTCAGTATTTTCAAATTTAAACTTTATTAGATTTAACAATTGGTATCTTTATTTGAAAATATATATATACAGTGATACT
>AYEL01090748.1:0-40454 GCA_000484575.1 Olivierus martensii
GAACTTTACTGTACCCATATGAGCTGGGCGAACTGGATTGCTGCTGGGGGCGAGGCTATGAGCAGGGTTTTGTGCGCCGCGAGTCACGTGAGCTCCATGCACTCCGTGCGTGTGTGTTCGTGAACTGAAGCATCGTTTGTAAAGCGAAGCAAAATTTGTTTGCAAATGGTGTTCGTAGACCGATTTGTTCGTGAACAGAGACGTTCGTGATCCGAGGTATCACTGTATATATATATATTTTACGGCTTCTCATGTATGATAAATTCAATCCAATATCTCAGTTCTATCAAAAATTTTCTTTATATATATACATAATGAAAATTTTTGATAGAATTGAGACATTGGATTGAATTTATCATACATGAGAAGCATAATTTACAAATATTATAGATATTATTATGACAATTACATTTAGAATATTTCAGAATTTTTTTTTATAAAAAATAATGATGCAGATGATTTGTTTGCTATTTAAAAAATTTGTTAGGTTTATATTTTGAAAATTTCCTGACACTTGGTGGAAATTCAAAAAAATTTAGTAGAGATTTATATATTTATGTATAAACCAATAAAGAAATAGATTCTAATACTGCTTAAAACTTCTTGATTATAATGGAATTTTTTATAATCAAGAGTTTTTAGACAATATTAGGATCTATTTGGTTGTTATCCCTTGAGTTTAGGCTTAAAAGTTTGTCTTATAAACCAATAAATTTTCAAAATAAAAATTTTTATAAAGAGGCATTTGCTTATACATGAGTCAGAAATGAAAAATTTTTATGAATTTCAAATTTGCTTATCTTCATTATAATTTGTGCCAGTTATATGATTTATCCTATTTATTCCTAATGAAGATCTATTATCTTTGTGATTCTATTATTAAATATATGCAAATATATAATAATTGTTCATAATTTAATATTTGATATATATTTAAATATTGGATTGAAGGAGAAAGATGGAAAATATGTAAATTGACATGCTGAGTATTTGTGTTGGCAGTGCTACTTTCACAGCTGCATTATCTACCATATTTATTCCTAATTAATAATTATTTTTTCTCTAATCAAATTAATTAAAATATGTGTTCATATGTAAATACTTGTATTTAAGTATATAAAAAAATATTAATTTATTAAGTATTTAGTAAATATAATTAGAAATATGTAGTTATCTGCATAAAAATAATTATAGTAACTGCTAATTTATATATCAGTTTATTTTGTTTTATCAATTGCAAATATATAATTTGCAATATTTCTGATCAAACAGTGTGATTTCTGATGGGTTTGATCATTTACAAATATAGGGTGATTATTTTGTACCGTATTATTCAGTCATCATATTTGTACTTCCAGCAATCAGAAGATATTCCAGCAATCAGGGATATATGAGCCGTTCACAAGCCAAATCGATTAACTCCACTTTTTGAAATTTTTAAAATATTAGTGTCACAGTACTTGGTTGACTCTTAACTATTTATAATAAAAATAATTTTCCTAATAGTTAGGCTTAACACCACTATATGACAAAATTTTTTTTGGCCTTTGAATAATAATTGATTTCTTTCAGAAGCCAATTCGATTAACTCCATAGTGTATTGTTAATCGTGGCAATAATGCATTTCAAATGTTTATAAGTGCTGTTATATGTCTACATTTTTTGAGTTTACCCCTCAAAATTAGAATTATAGTTTTACATCTTTTAAAATCACTAAATTGAAAAGGTAAATTGAGAGATGCGTAGAAAAGATGTGTTATTGCTTACATGAAAGTCTTGGTTAATCAGTTTTCATTCAATAAATTCTTTGATTTTAGTTAAGATCTGTCTTTAGTTATCTCTGATACAGCAATAAAAATTTAGTTATGTAATTTTTAATACAATGGTATATATTTGATAACAACAGCAAATTGCTTAGTATTGTCTCGTCATAAAAAAATTAAAATAATTTTTTTTCTACTGTTATCTGATTCGCTCACTTGCCAAATCGATTAAGTTAATAAAGTACAGAAAAGTGATAAAAATAATATACATTGTTTTTTAAGATTCATTTTAAAATATAAATTCAAATAAACATTGTAGTATTCATATTCAAATAAGCATGTAGCTTTTATCTAATGACATATCAAATGCATAAGATAGTATATCCTTGGAGTAAGCTTTTGTTGTTATTACAATTTTTACGTGACAGGGAATTATTCGATTTTTGAAAGTGAAAAAAATTCATATCTTCGAATTCAGTCTTCATATTACTTTTTATTACAGACAAAATTTCTTATTTTGTCTGTAATAAAAAGTATTTTGTTTTTGTTGTTATTATTGTAGTAAGAGAGAATTATTTTTTACACAATTTAAAAAAAATGATCGGACTGGACTGCCGTCCAGTTCAGTCACCCTCAGAGCCATCCTTGATCAAAACTGACGACTTGAGGGAGCGTGACAAAAATTTTCGTTTCGGGGTTAATAATAGATCTAGAGCCAATATTGCAGTAGAGTCTCAGTATAGTCCTCCTTATTTTTGTATTTAATCATCTTATAAATTTATTATATTAAACAAAGTAAATTTATCTTATGAAAGCATTTTTTTTTTCTATTTTAGAGAAACAACTTGTTTTGACTAGTAGTGCAGACTTTGGAATTCTCGCAAATTATGGATTTTCTCAAGCTGTATCTATTTTTTTTTTTTTTTTTTGCATATTTTACGCCCCCTTTCCAATCAGAGAGATTACTAAGGGGGCGGGACCGGTTCCATCCACGGGCTGCACCCACACCCGTGGAGGGGGGATGGTGAAGGACGGGGATCACCCGGCCGGGCCCAGTACCCCAAAAAAATCTGGAACCAGACCCGGGTCAGTTTTTATAGATGTTTTCAGTAAACTGTATCAAGTTGCATGTCGTTGATCTGTGTTTCAAAGCATAGTGTTGAATTAATGTGCTCATTTCAGTTATCTGAACATAATATCTGGAAATTACGCGAAATTTTTGGTTGTATCTCCGTCATTTCAAATACTGCGATCGCGCATTAAATAAGTATGAAATTTTACAATTATATTTTATTGATAGTCCCGTTTCTCTATGAAAATATTCAAAATTCTTATATAGTTTTTGTTATTCTCTAAAATATGATGACTGTATGAAAAAAAGTTCGTCTCTGGGATATATTTGTAAATCCTGGAACATTTTCGTTTATGTTCAGTAAATTCAGTAATTAAATAAATGATTTCCTTATGTTTATATCTGTAGGAAAGAAGTAGCAAACATAAAAAAATCGTTGTTGCTTTATGGAGTACCATACACTACCGGATTTATATTATCAAAATTAATGTTATTCGTTTCCTTCTTCACGTTTATATTAATTGGAGGAAAGTTGACAGCAAGCATAGCTTTTGTTGCTACTTGTTTATCGTTAAACTTATATCGCAGTGTGTTTCAGATGGTTCCACAAAGCATATCTCAAATTGCCGAAGCTATTGTTTCACTGAAAAGAATACAGGTTTGTAAAAACTTTTGAACTTGGAAGTAAATGTCTTTAACTTCATAGTTAATCATCGTATTTCGTACAATTAATGGCATTAATTATATAAAATTATGGAATTTATTGAATTTAATTAAATTTTTATATTTTCTTATTAGCGTAGAAAGTAACCAAGCATAGGTTAATTCACTCTAAGAAATTTAAATTATAGGAATTTTTGTTGCTAGAAGAAAGAAAAGATGCGATAAAAGTGGAAAAATCGAGACCATGCATAAACGAATGTGGAATATGGATGACTGATATATTTGCTTCTTGGAATAAGGTAAAAACAAATTGAATTATGCAAAATTTTTACGTTTTCAAATATCAATTTGATGTTTTAAATAGATAATTTTTTAATCGTAACTATCACATTAATCGTCAAAACGAAGTCGGGAATAATTCGCATTTATGCATAGATAAATTTAATTTCTTAATTGATTCCTTTGATTTTTTAAGGTGCATTATATATTTATGATATAGCTTTACTTACGTTAACGTTTGAGTTGAGTACATTTATGTAAAAATGATAAACATATAAGTTTGGGCTCATCCCTTTAAAGGGGTATTGAATACTCCAGTGATCTCTCTAGACTGTTAACATTTTAACATTATGACCTGACATAATGGTGCCTGAGGTTGTCTGGGCACCTCACAATGACAACTGCTCCATGAGATTCTATCATAGTTTTGCTCTTCACTAACATGGTGAAAATTTAATTATGATTTCCAATGCTCAAAGAAAACTAGGCTCACACCTTTAAAGGGGTATTGAATACTCCAGTGATCTCTCTAGGCTGTTAACATTTTAACATTATGACCTGACATAACGGTGCCTGAGGTTTTCTGGGCACCTCACAATGACAACTGCTCCATCAGATTCTATCATCGTTTTGCTCTTCACTAACATGGTGAAAATTTAATTATGATTTCCAATGCTCAAAGAAAACAAAACTGGACCGAAAAGAAACTGGACAAACACAGATTTAAAACTGAACTGGATAAAGGACAACGGAACAGAAATGGAAATATGAACAGAAATGAGATATGGGGAATATGTATAGACAACTGAAAAATAATGAATAGGAACTTGTGAATGAAATGTGTAAATATAGAAAGGGTGTGAATTTGAATGTGTAATGACATTGTGAGAATATGGTCTGGGGGAAAAATAATGATCGAGTAAGAAAAGGTGGGTGTATGCTGATGAATTAGATGAAAAATGTGTGTATGTTACAATACAAGAGAATCAATGACAATAATCTTCGTACGGATGTAATTAGAAACTGCAGAGGTTGTTTCTGATAGCAGTGTATGCTTCAGTAGATGGGTCAAATGTGAATGAAAAAAAGATAAATACTCGTATAATCTGAATTATGCAATAAATTAAATTTATTGCACTGAGAGAATAATTGTCTCGGGTGATTTAATAGCAGTGTTAGTGTGAAGAGAAATGAAATGGAAATTTGGTCGGAAAATATGATGATCCTAGAATGGATGTCAATGGGGAAGGACTATTGGAGGTTTTGTTGAAAGAGAGTTACGGCACTTGGAAGAGCCGTGAAAAAGATGAGGAGTAGAATTGATTTGATTGTATGTGATGAAAGATTGAAACGAAGGTTATGAACAAAAGAGTGATGAGAGCTGCAGAGATAGGCTCAGAATTTTATCTGGCGATATATAAGATGAACCGAATGAGGGGATGAAAAAATTTAAGATGACAAAAGAAGACAGATGCGAATGAAAGTAGAGGATCTGAATGTTAAGCGAGAAACATATGAGAAGAAGGTATGCGAAAAGTTGGTCGAGTGGTTCACAATATATGCATCGTGGAGGATGTGTGGACACAATTTAAAGAATTGAAGTAGTGAGTATTTTAAGAGAAGTAATTGGTGAAATGAGATGGGGTCACATCTGAGAAGTTTAATTATAGTAGGAAGTCTATTATTAATTAAATGTGATAACTGTGTAAGATATGTTGGATGAAAAGTGTGGTTCCATGTTACTAGTCTAAATCTGAAATTGTCCTCTTCTACAGGGGAAAGTGTGGCAGAGAGGATTACAAGAATTATAGAGATATAAGTTTGCTGACTGTAGCTGGGAACGTGTTTGGTAAAATTATTATTGAGAAAGTGAAGACGGTGATTGATGAGATGTATATGGAATGTGCAGTGTGACTTCAGGAGTGGAAAAGGATGTGAAGTCCAGACTTACTCATTGCACATGATTGTAAAAGAAGTATCTCGTGTGAGAAGGAAAGTATCCTGTGCTTTTTTATATCTTGGGAAAACATATGTCAGAATCAATAGAAGTAATCTGTCAAAAGTGCTAAGAGAAGATGGTGTGAATGAACAGTTGTTTGGGGCATTGCATGTATGAGAGAAATTGTTGTGCCTGAATTAAAGTAAAATGTGTTGTAAAAATTTGTAATGCATTGTGTTGATGATACGAGTCCCTTTCTCTGAGAGTGAATAAGTATAAGGATACTTGTTGCACAATTGAATGAAATATTTTAGGAAAAACAGTTGAGAATAAATGAAAAGAATACTCGTGTTTGAGAGAGGCAAAGAATGTACAAGATTTGAGATTCGATTAAATGGAATGAATCTGGAACAGGAAAATGAGTTTATATACTTAGGAGGTATGTTTGAGAGAGAGGTACAGCATTGATAATGAGATTATGAGAAGAGAAAATGCTGGGTTAACAGTTCTGGTTGCACTTGGAAAGTATTTGAGAAATAAGAATCTGTCAATGAATGATTTATCGGTAGAGGGTAATAAGAATAATGTGCTCTCCTGATTTCTATAATATTCTTCAAGGAGATATATGTACGGATAGCATACATATACACATATATATGCTATATATCAGAGTGTGCTGGTTCCATAACTTATGTATGGAAGTGAGACCTAGATGTGGGATAAAGACATAGAAAACGTTTGAGTGCAGTGGAGATGAGATAGTTGAAAAATGTAGCTAGAGGGACAGATAAGATTGTCTGAAATACGAATGACGAAATACGAAAAGAATCCGGAGTGAAAATGAATTAATAAATGTAGTATGTAAGTCGAATTTGAGATGATTTGTTCATGATAAGGAAGGATGCACAGCCGCGGATCTCCATTGATTTGTTGTCGGCTCGTTTCATCATGTGCTATTTTAACAAGTCACACAATCAACGAAATATTATTTGTAGTTTTGAACAATACCTTTTCAAATAATATTTTTCTGATGTGAAATTATTTTTACAGTGGTTTGATGATAATGTTTTAAACAACGAGGAAAAAATAGTAATCATATTTGTAATAATAAACATTTTTTTTTATTTTACTGTATTTATGTGTATGAAACAGAAAATTAAAAAACATTGTACATGCGCACCAGGTAGCACTGCTGCTTAACTAATGAAAGTTTAAAATTAATTTTGTTTTTGGCTACTATAAAATGTCGAACCTAACAAAAAAATGTTAATTCAATGCAACGCAACTCAGCCGATTAAAAATTCTTTATTTACTTTTGATGTTTCTTTATAACATGTAATTAATAAACATGATATGATATATAACTTTCGTGGTTTTTTGGAGGACCACCTATATAAATCACAGTGAATATATGTTGCCCTTTGTATTAACAAGTCTGTGAATCCTGATGTTAAGCGAAACAGTTAAGAGCAATCAGCAATGCGTTGAATGTGGGGAGGGCAAATTTGACAAAGGAAGGCAAAGAATGAGTAGATAGAACAAGTGAATGAGTATCTGTATCTATGTAAATATAGATTTCATAGTGCTTATAAGAGGCGGACGTGTATGAAAAAAATGACTGCAGAGGAAGCTGGGCATAGTGGGTTGAGACAGGAATGTATGCACTTAAATTCCACCTGATTGGTAGCTACTGAGTGTCGTTTTTTTCTGTTTTTCTGTTATTTTCTTCTTCGTCGAGTACTGCCCAATCGGTTGCAAAGACACTGATGGAATATTTTTTTTATTTTTGTTGTTGATTAACATGTAAAGCGACACTAAAATGTAACATTGGCATTCCAAAAACATTATAATAAAAATTTTCATTTGTTAAAAGTTAAATATTTTATTGTTATATTTATAAATTTTGTTTTTTAAGTTTATTATAATTTGGAAAATTTAATATTTTGTTCTAAGGATTCGGAGCCAACATTGAAAAGTATCACATTAAATGCTCAACCTGGAGAATTATTAGTTATTGTTGGACCTGTTGGATCGGGAAAGGTATGTTTTTTTGATTATTTTTTATATTATTTTTATTATTTATATTTCTAATCTACGAACTGTGTATATTATCATGATTAAATGAGATTTATATGATGAGAAATATCAGCCTGATGAACTTATATCCTTCCTCAAAGTATAAACATGTTAAATAAAACTAAAATCTTATTATAATATAATTACTATTATTATTTAATTTGATTTATACCGCGGAAACACAGATCGCGATCTATTAAATTATCTATATCGATAAGTTTATGAATTCCACCGATTAGCTTGTATTTTATTTAAATGCAAAGGTGCTACAAAAAATTATATAATTTTTTATTATTGGTTGGGAATATAAATATACATAATATATAGCTAACTATATACATATATATCCATCATCTTCTATTGATCATGAAAGATCATTTAATATATATGGTTTTTATCCTTCTACGACATGTGATCGTGAAAAAACTTCAACCGGGTATAACAGATTCTCGAGTACTTTTTATTTAAATGATCACTAAAACTATCAGTTTTATTTTTCATAAATAATATTAATTGTATTACTTCATCTAGAACAGGGGTGACCAACAGGTCGATCGCGATCGACTGGTCGATTCGGGGATCGATCGCGGGACGATTTGTAATCGATCTTCGTAAGTTATCGGACGATTCTCTTAATTCATAGAGCCTTCTCTAGACAACTAAAGCCAAAATTTCGCTTTATTGCTGAGTATGCCCAAAACAGTAACAGCTGGTAGCAGCGTAGTGCCTTCTCTAGACAACTAAAGCCAAAATTTCACTTTATTACTGAGTATGGCCCAAAACAGAATATCCGGTAGCAGCAGAGAATTTAGACAAAATTCTAAATTCGCTGACGATGCCAATATGATGCCTATGAATTGACAGTTGTGAGAATTGAAGTGAAGTATTGTTTGAGATTTATGAGTAAAGTAAAAGGAAGAAACTGTCGCCGCTGATGGATATCTCGTTTCGGGCTAATGTCGTTTTTGGATATGTGGTTTTGGCTCCTATCTCTACTCTGACCATCAAACGAAGAATTTGGAAGATAGATCGCGAACTCATTGTTAACATATAAAGTCGATCTTAATGACAAACAACTTGGCCACCCCTGATCTAGAAATTTACATGAGTTTGTATATTCATTTATATGAGTTTATATTCGGCTTTTTAAACACTGATATTTTAGTAATTATCATTCGAAACTACTAATAAAATTGTGTGATTGTTTATCGAGTATTGTACTTACTGATCATTTCATTACTGATCAAAACAAAATATGTCTTCATTTAAATATAGTGTCACTTAAAATTCAAAAAATTTGCTAGTTTTTCAAATTTAATAAGCGGCAATTCAATGGATTCACATTTAAGATGATTTATATAAAGTTGTGGATTGTATACTGTTGAAAAAATATTTGTAACAAAAATTGAATATTATTTTTCTGTATAACAATTAATATACTGGATTAATAGAATTGTGTAATATAAAATTCTACACAAGGAATCTGTGCCGATCTCTGTTTGAAATATTAGGAATTTATTCTTAATTCTTAATATTTGCATGACTAGCATCGGAAGTCAATATTGAGTCTATGGAAAAGCAGACGTTTATTTATATCTCTATGCCGATGATATAATCCACTAAATTATTGGCGATGTTATAGTAAATTCACATAAAATAATAACAATTTTGATAAATAAGCTATAAGCTTCGAATAAAATTATAATATTAATATGATTTTAAGATATAGTAGATTTTTTTATTCACGCGAGTAATGTGAAGGTTCTAGCTAAACCTTTTTCCTCCGGATACGAGGTTGGCACAAAATATGTGTTCGAGGCTGGCATGCCCGCTGTGAGGTCCGCTGTCCGTATGGGACCCTAGGGACGGATTTGGGCACCGCCAGCAGTCCCAGTTCCGTGTTCGCTATTAAATATAAATTATTAATGCATGATTTTAAGATATAGTAGATTTTTTTATTCACGCGAGTAATGTGGAGGTTCTAGCTAAACCTTTTTCCTCCGGATACGAGGTTGGCACGAAATATGTGTTCGAGGCGGGCTTGCCCGCTGTGAGGTCCGCTGTCCATATGGGACCCTAGGGTAGGATTTGGGCACCGCCAGCAGTCCCAGTTCCGTGTTCGCTATTAAATATAAATTATTAATTAAAATATTTAGGTGTGCTGCCAAATTTAAAAACATTAAAATGCGTTCCTCAACAGAAAAAAAGATTGAGAACCACTGATATATACTATGATCAGATGCGCAATAATGTTGTGACATTCAAATCGATTCTAACCATGATTCTAACTGTGTTCTAAATTGGCAAAGTTGTAATTTTAAGTCATTCTCGAAAGGATGCATGATTTGCTGTCAAACGAAACAAATTCCATTGAATGTTTATTTGAAATTGAAAATTAAAACCCAGAGTCAGGATTGCATAAAAATAAACACTGTTTTTACTTGTTACATTTTACATCTAAATTGACTGTTCCGTGCAAATTAATACCGTCACCAAAGTTGGTAATATGCCGCTCCCATAGTCTCAATACCGACTTCAGATGCTGTCGTCAAGTATAGAAATAATATCTCCAAATGACAGTTTTGCACCACTTCTATATTGCTACTTCATCATCATCATCATGATTTGTATTTAATCCGTTGCTGGATTTATGTCTGCTATTGTTTCCATATGTTACCTATCTTGTGCAACCTCTATCTATTGAGAACCAATTACTTTTCTTATGGCATCACTCTATTGCGTTTTTGCCTGCCAGGACATCTTTTCTATTGCCTTGGTTACCACTCGATAATTATTTGTCCAACAGTTATCGGTGTATCTCGTTGTGCCATACCCAATGCCATTTGTGATTTTAGCTGCTACAATTATGTATTCTACTTTGGTTTGTTCCCTTATCCAGTTGCTATCCCTTCTAGTGAATCCTAAATATATTTTGCCATGCTTCTTTGCATTGTTGCTAGATTCTGTACTATTAATAACAAATTTATGGTAAAAATTAAACAAAAATTAGAAATGAAATAATATTGTTTATTATCGATAAAATTATATAGTTTGGTACAATTCAAAATATTATCCCTTTAATTATAATCTTCAAACATTTAAAGAAACGGAGTAGGAAAAGCATTACGAATACGCTAATACTGACAAAATCTGCATATAAACCAACATTGGAACTGCAGTTCAGATCAGCTCAGTCTTAGGTCTCAGACATATGCAATCAAAGCGCAACGCTCTGCTTCGCCGAAAGGCACTACAGAGATCTGTAACACAGTTTAATCATAGCTGCCACTGTGACAGGGTCGTCATCTCCACCCCTGCATCCGCGGTCCACGAACCCGATAGGCCCGAAGTTCCAGCTTTTCCACCCCGGACCAACTGCCGCAATGATCTGAAGCTTACGATCCATTTTCCCCTCAGATTCTCGGTCAATGCTGTGTTTATGATGTCACACCACATTCAATCTCATCCTTGCTGGATCAAGACGACTAGAGACAGCTCTAGACTAAGATCTAGAGGCTACACCATGAGACATCCTTCCCCCTATAAAGGACACTTCGTGATCGACCGACCTCAAACTGGATCAGTCCAACAGCCGATCGATTGCATCTCTCAGTTTCCTGAGTTTCGAAGATTCCATTGACTTGCTACAAGTATTCGACATACTTAGATTAGTGCACGTCCTCGAAGTCCCGACGGAAGGCTTCCATGTGGGAACAGTGAAGTAGATAGTGCAGCGTTACCACGTCTTCACCATTGCGTGGGTTTGTCGAGCGCGAATAGCTCTGCCTGAAACACGGAAGCCTCTTCATTCATGCGATACCTGAAACTGAGCACAAGGATCCCGTCAGCGTACTCACAGTAGGCTCTGCCAACGTAAACGTTATCTTTAGAACCGTCGGTATACATCTCAATTCCCGTCTTGGCCGGTTCATCAGCCTCCCAGCCAAGGCTGACGCGAAGGAATAGATGGTCGCCCATCCGTCCATCCCTTCGCGCCTTGGCTGGGAGGCTGGTGAACCGGCCATGTCCAGTATTGAGATGTATACCGACTGTTCCAAAGATAGCATTTACGTTGGCGCAGCCTACTGTGTATATGCTGAGGGGATCCTTGTGCACAGTTCCTGGTATCGCATGATCGAAGAGGCTTCCGTATTTCAGGCAGAGCTGTTCGCGCTCGATAGACCGACGCAATGACTACTGGATCACCCCGATTCAGAGCCAGTCGTCACTACACGCTCTAAGTGATGGGTACCATCGAGGGCGCATGGTACAGGAGATCCGAGGTAAGGTACTGGAGATAAGTAGTTGCAGAGCTATCGCAGTATGTCACTGTGTTTAATCGTTTGCTTTCCTAAATGCTACAAGATAGATTTATATTATTTTTATACAAAATAAGTGAATTGTATAGAGTTTGTTGATGTTAAAATTAAATATTACAAACAAATATATATAAATTGATAAATATATTTATAAATCGAAAAAATAGCGTTGCTGTAATTCAGCAGAGCTTATGCACGAACCGCACCTGCCAGTAATATGGACATATTAAACAGTTTCATTTTGAGCCATATCGATATCCTATTGCACTTTTGGAAATTGCTATATCAGCCAATGCTTTCTTCTCAATTAAGTCCTGTGTTGAATTTCTTTTATTTGTTCTTCTTGTGCTGTAATTATTGTCCTAATTACTTATATTCCTCTACCCTTTCAAAGGTACGGCTTTCTCTCGTCACTGGTTGTTAGTTCACTTCTGTGTTGAACATTGTCTTTATAGTTCATTTGTAGTCTCATTTTCTCACTTTCTATCTTGAGGTCATTCAGCAATTTCTGTAGTTCATTCGGTGTTTGGGAGAGTAGTATCATGCTGTCTGCAGAAATTAATGGTTGAAATATTCCTCATTTATGTTTACATTTCTACTTCTCTTATTTTACGATAATTTTATATTCAATTTAAATTATAAATGGTAAATTGGAAATATTAATTAAATTATTAATTACTTGATTTGGATGTGAGAATGGAATATGGCTTTAATTATTTATTTATGTCTTTATTAAATCCTTCATAATAAATAGTGCATAAGAAATAGTTCCTTCACTATTTATTATGATGGATTTAATAAACACTCTTAACCCAAGTCTTTAGGACGGTCTTAACCGAAATATTGGATTAATTTTCAGCCATAATTTCAAAATTCTTCGAAATCGAAATCTCTATTAAAATTTTAAATTTTTAACGTATATCCTTTAAATTTTCCAAGAAAAAATTTGAACCATTCAAAGTTCTCCTCCTATTTTTTTCCTTTTAATTCTTTAGTATTTCTTAGTCAAATTTCTTTAGTAGTCCTTTTCAAATTTTTATCCCTCGACAGAGCATTTTTTATATTCTTAATCCTTGTTTATTTGAAATTTGTTTAAACGTGTTCATCGATGTGTTTTATACAGAGTGGAAGAAAAATCTGTATCCCTTGAAATAACTTGATGATTATTGTAGATTTCAAAAATCTGTTAATGACAACAAACAGAAATGAATAGAATATGTGTTGGCTACCTGATGGTGACCTTCAAATGAGCTGATTATGCAAATGAATACACTTGAAATTCCTATCTCATATACCTTAATAGATAGGGGAAATGTCCAATTAGAAACTTAGCATTCAATTATGAATACTTTAAAAAACTTTATCAAAATCGGATGAATAGTTCACTCAAAAACGAAACGAAAACATTTTTACATGCAAAGGGTTAACAGATTTTTCTGACATGAAAATTACAAACTATTACTAAAACAAAACATTTCAAATCAATAAATTGAAAACAGCCAAACCAACAAGCAAAAGCTAAACTAGAATATGTTAAAAATATCTTTCACTAGCACCAGATATAGTTGTATAAGATTTGGATGGAATCCTCACAGCCTTTAGATTGTCAATAGCAATCTTTGCACTAGCAGTAAAGGGTTAACAGATTTTTCTGACATGAAAATAACAAACTATTACTAAAACAAAACATCTGAAATCAATAAATTGAAAACAGCCAAACCAACAAGCAAAAGCTAAGCTAGAATATGTTAAAAATATCTTTCACTAGCACCCAGATATAGTTGTGTAAGATTTGGATGGAATCCTCACAGCCTTTAGATTGTCAATAGCAATCTTTGCACTAGCAATAATGATGTGGTCTTGAAGATCCTTTATTCTTATTATAGTGGATCGGGGGAAGTCGCCATACTTAAGCTTTTTGACTCTAAAACTCATATTAAAATGTTTACAGAATATTTTCGATTTAAGATGATAAATTTATTTTTGATTGTTTTTAAGTTTTTCTTCTCTTTATGCTTAAATTAATATGCAAAAAGAATAAGAAGCTTACAAAATTATATATTAGCATCGTTTAAATATTCTTAATTTATAGTTAGTAATAAAAACTTGTAATTTATATACTACACTACAGTGATTTGATTGGCATTTGAATAATTAATAACTTCCGAAATATGAGAACATAATTAATAAATAATTTTGCTTTTCTTACTTCAGATATTAATTACTTTTGAGAAATCTTTGATGGAATCGATTCCGTATATTCTAAGAAATCGATTTCTATATAAATTATTTAATTTTACTCAAAAATTTTTCTTTCTGCATCACACAACTGTCATCCATAAACAAAAATATTTATTATATTTGTTGCATCATAAGTTATTGTTACGTCATATGTAATTGTTACTGTTTACGCCATTTTTACGTCATTTTCAGATTTTATCAATGATATTTTAACTGTCATCCATAAACAAAAATATTTATTATATTCTTTGTTGCATCATAAGTTATTGTTACGTCACATGTAATTGTTACTGTTTACGCCATTTTTACGTCATTTTCAGATTTTATCAATGATATTTTTTTAAATTAATTATTTGCTGTTTAAAATGAATTTTTTTCTTCTTCTTCGCACTACTCAAGTTATGCAGATCTTTTCAGATTAAAATAAAAAAATTTTAAGTGATACTATACCAGTAATCCTTATAATTAATTTAAAAAAAAATCGTTTGTTGATTTTCAAATAACAAACCGGAAAATCATTCTTTGCAAAATAAAAAAAAAAAATGAATATTTTTATTAAATTTTCACATAAATTTTTTTCTGAAGAGCGTTATCGGGTTATATTTTAGTATAAATTTAATTAAGTTAACTCAAAAAAATTTTTACGAAACTGCAGAATAAATATTTATGAGAAAAATGAGAAGATTTTTATAAGCATTTTATTAAGTTATTCAACTACTTAACTTTCATATTTTCACTTTACTTTTTTTTTTTAAGTATAAAAAATATGGATAATTAGCATCATTCGATGTTTTAAGTCCCATCTGCTGAATTAATTTGAAGAATAATGTGTTTTGTATTCACTCAAGCGACTTATATAGAATAAACATTAAGAATTCTTATAAAACATGCTTAGTATATATTGTTTTATTTTGTAAACAAGCAGTTGGATGATGATTTATTTATCATTTTTACGTTTCTCTCTCCTCTCTCTCTCTCCATCTCTATGGGCTGTTGAATTTATTTGGTAACAAAACAAATTATAATTTGATCTGAATAGTTTAATTTATATATAGTTAAAAAAAATTGCCTATTCGAACTTGGTTTAAGGATAGTTACATAAAATATGTGATGTGAAAATATACCAGATGGATTTTAAAATGAACTTGGTTTAAGGATAGTTACATAAAATATGTGATGTGAAAATATACCAGATGGATTTTTGTTTCCCTTCCTAATGCCCGCACAATTTATTATTTTATAGATTCTGAAGGATAGAGATGGAAGAGAATTTTGATATCTCAATAAATTAAAGTTTGATTTAATGCCGAAGAATTTTATATATATATATATAGTCTATAGGCATAAACTTTACAAGACGTATTAGTCATATTCCGTACAGGTCCACAGGAAAATGGTCAATTCATAATTCTTTTAATAAATGTTTTTTCTCGTTCGTTCTTAGTAAATCAATTGCACGTTTTGCCTAGTTTTGATATAAAAAGTTTCGAAATTTATTACACTTTAACCTCAATATATGTTTGAGCTTCTATAAGAGGCTCCGAATATACCACGCTGAAGAATTGTTAGCGTGGCATTGGAATGCTGTAACCAAAAAGGATTTTTGATTATAAATAATTTTGTTTTAAACATATTTCTTTCGTAATCCAATTACCAACTTATGTATAAATTTACTTCATGTTACACGTGTCAGGTATTGTTTATTATTGTTACGTTGTAATGGCTACAATAGCAATTGTTAAACAGGTATTTATATAAAAATCGAAAGAAAAATTAATTTTATAGAGTTTAAATACAAATATTCATGGTTTCAACTCACCGTAACGGTTCCAAAAAGTATGACAAAAACTAGAGAAGCTCCTGCAATGACTATCAAAGCTGTCGCCCATTGTGGTATGCTACGTTCTTCAGGATCACGTGTAGCAACCTCTCTCACTTCCGGTTCAAATACTGCAAAAAGTTTACGAGGTTACAGTTAAGGCTTTAAAACATTATAAATTTCATACATGAACACCCAAGAAATATCTGATAGTTTATTTTTATTGGAAAAAAAGATTTATACATCGTACTCTAGTATATATATAAATATATATATTCCAATAAGAGAATAAGTTCTATTAAGATTTAATCAAAACGTTGCCTTAAACCATCTTTCCGGCTATAATCTTTTGTAGTTGCTGTAAGAAAAAGAAAATACTCTAGAGACGTAATAAAATATACCATAAAAGTGGAATAGTAGCCATTCTATTAAACCGTGCACATTATTTCCTTCAAGGAACTTTCTGTAACTGAACGAGCGGAAGATCGAAACAAATAAAAAGCCATTGACTAAATAATAATATATAAAGTCAATTTTTTTTTTTTTTTGGATTTACGTACAACGAAAATTTGTGTAAATCTGCTGTAATATCCAATATTTTATATATTTATTTTTAGAGTGAAGTAATTTGTTAAAAATTCCATTAAAATTGTTAGTTAAGAATGGACTTTTTAAGATCTTTCTAAACAATTTTTGTACCTCTCTGGCTTTTGAGAAAAAAATAGATTTGATTGGATGTGCTTCTGTGAATCCCGATAGGAATTGAAGGTTTTTCTCGAGATTCTTCTCCTTTTTTTTTTATTTTTATCCTCCCTGGAAGTATTGATGGAATGATTGAAGATGCGGAAGAAAAGCTTTAAAGAAAAATTTATTTTGCAAATTCCTCTTAAACTCTTTTAATCATAAAAGAGAGGATAAAAAATCTAAAACAAAAATTGCATGTTTCAGTTTTCTTTTCTTGAGAGATTCTTTACTTTGTCGTTTACAGTTAGTTCTAGTTCTAATTACAGTTCAGCCTTTGTTTAGGTTAATAATAATAATTATAAAATTTTAAACATTAAGGTGTAAAGATGTAGTTCTACTTATAAAAGTGTCTTTCCTGTCGTTTACAGTTAGTTCTAGTATCATAATTACAGTTCAGCCTTTGTTTAGGTTAATAATAATCATTATAAAATTTTAAACATTAAGGTGTAAAGATGTAGTTCTACTTATAAAAGTGTCTTTCTATGTGTTTTCATACATTCTCGCATCTTTTGATATATCAGAACTAACTTTTGCGAAGATACTTTCTATAAATTTACAGGCATTATAAGATTTCTTGGGTCAAAATAGTCTCAAGAATTTCAACGAAATTAACTGCTTAATCCTTTAAACTTTTGTTCGAATATGATTGCTACTTGTTCTAATAATTGGGAAAATTTAAAGTTGAAATACTATTAAGATTTGGGGAAAAATTCTGGAATAAGTGATGAGGATCAAATGTGGCATCAACAGATACGCAAGATCATCTTTGGGATGATAATTCTGGGAATTAGTTACAAGATTCCAAAGATTATAATTGTTCTAATAATTGGGAAAGTTTAAAGTTGAAATACTATTAAGATTTGGGGAAAAATTCTGGGATAAGTGATGAGGATCAAATGTGGCGTCAACACATACGCAAGATCATCTTTGGGATGATAATTCTGGGAATTAGTTACAAGATTCCAAAGATGGCGACAGTATCGCATTTTAGTGATGTAACGAGAAGTGATGTCAAAATATCACCAGTTATCAATATAATGTCATTATGATGGTGACAATATTTGAAGTAACATTTGATGCAATTATCAGTATACATGTAAGAGAAAATTATATGCTGGGCCAATCTAGCTAGTAATAAATTTTTAATAAATATAAATCCTGCAAAAAATAATTTATTCATTTTGAAATAGTTATTTTAACTACATTTTGTTCTAAATTTTGAGTTATCTTTTTTTTTTCAATTGATAAATTTCATATAAAAATATTCAGAATTAAAATCTCTTTAGTATTTGTTATCTAGAGATTGATGTTAAACAAAGAAACCTTACTCTGAAATTTGGTGAAGTGTCGATCCATCTGAAATCCTCCAAATCCACCATCCGGTAAAAGATAACTGTTAAACAAAATTTCCATTTGTTGTGCTTCTATGTGCTTGTCGGTTTTCACCAGAAGATTAAAATCCACCATAACGCTTCCTCTTCTGTAATTTTTATCGATGAAATAAGGAAAAAAACCAAAAAAATAATCGCTGTAACACCATTCATTACTGATAAACTAAAAATGATATTAACTGACCTGAATTTTTGAACTGAAATCTTCTTGATATGTTTAGCTAACCAAGTTTGCCAAAACATTTCTTGTAGCTATCAACAGTACACAAAAAAAATATAATGATAATAATAATAATAATAATAATAAATTTTAAAATATTTTATTACTAAAACATGTAATAAAAATAAATACAGGAATATTCGATAAAGTAAGTAAAATCTGCAACTCTTGACAGCAATCATTTTAAACTTTTAAAATTTCTTAAAAATGTATTTATATATATATATTTTTACTTCTCTCCTTTCTTTCCAAACTTGCCTGTCGTGAACAGCTGTCTAAGGTATTAAAGTAGCAGACACAAACATTAACATGACATATTTTGGAAAACTAAAAAGTACCTTACGCCTCTGCATAAATGTCAACGTAAAACGAAAATTTACTTTATACAAAAAAAAAAATTTTCAAAAAAAAGATAATAATAATAATAATAATAATAATAAATTTTAAAATATTTTACTACTAAAACATGTAATAAAAATAAATACAGGAATATTCGATAAAGTAAGTAAAATCTGCATTTATTATTGTTACGTTGTAATGGCTACAATAGCAATTGTTAAACAGGTATTTATATAAAAATCGAAAGAAAAATTAATTTTATAGAGTTTAAATACAAATATTCATGGTTTCAACTCACCGTAACGGTTCCAAAAAGTATGACAAAAACTAGAGAAGCTCCTGCAATGACTATCAAAGCTGTCGCCCATTGTGGTATGCTACGTTCTTCAGGATCACGTGTAGCAACCTCTCTCACTTCCGGTTCAAATACTGCAAAAAGTTTACGAGGTTACAGTCGGCAGGGCGAAACCAGCCCACCATGGCGGCTGGATGACCAAGTGGTAACGCTTCGGCTTTCCACTCTGGAGGAATCTGGAGGTTCGAATCTCGGGTCCCACTCCTTGAAAATATTTATCATGGGGTCCGGGCCCGGCCCGTCGATCCCCGTCCTCCACAATCCGGCTGACCCCTCCGCCACTTAGTACTCTTACTGAGTGGAAAGTGGTGTCATCTGTTGACAAAAAATCTATCCCACCATGGCGGCTGGATGGCCGAGTGGTAACGCGTTGGCGTGGCACGCGGGAAGACCCGGATCTGGTCCCGGATTTTTTTGGGGTACTGGACCTGGCTCGGTGATCCCCATCCGACCCCCTCCACGGGTGTGCGTGCAGCCCGTGGTTGGAATTGGTCCCTCTCCCTTAGTAATCTCCCTGATTGGAAAGGGGGCATAAAATATGCAAAAAGAACCTCATAATCCAAGATACCTTGTATTCCGTAAAAATGAAAATAAAAGTAACAGCCACCCTGCTGGAGGGATCAGCTGGGTGGTGGAGGATGCCCGGACCCGGACCACGTGACATATTTTCAAGGGGACTCTAACCCGGGTCCTCCAGAGTGAAAAGCCGAATCCCGGCCGAGATATTTTTTTTGTCAACAGATGACGCCACTTTCCACTCAGTAAGAGTACTAAGTGGCGAGGCGAAACAAGCTCTTCCACAGGCTGCCCACCCCTGCGGAGGGGTCAGCTGGATTGTGGAGGACGGGGATCGACGGCTAGGCCCAGACCCCATGATAAATATTTTCAAGAGGTGGGACCTGAGATTCGAACCCGGGTCCTCCAGAGTGGAAAGCTGAAGCGTTTTCACGTGACCAATCCTGCCCTCGGCCGAGATATTTAAACCGCTAATTCTAACGAATTTCAATAATAATAATTATAAACTAAACCTAATGGTCTAACCATTCTGCAATTTGCAGAGTTCGGCCTGAGCTCGGGTCTTACTTACTATTTTCTAACTTAAATATAATGAAATTCAAAACAATCTATCAAAAATTAACATCTATTTGGCAAAAACGAAACCGGAACTTACAACTAGAAGTAACGAATAAGTGTTAGATCAGAAACAACAAACGATTTTAGAAACTTAGGCTAATAAATTGAATACATTCTCAGAACAGGTTAAAATAGTGCTGCTCAAACTTTTTTCATTCATGACCTCATTTTTCATTACGAGATTTTTTGCGACCCCAGATATTAAATATGAAATAAAACATACAAGTTCATAAATCATTTATACACTTATTAAAATGAACATAATCAACCAGCTACACTGGAAATACATATGTTGTCATACGTTAAATATTGGGCGTGAAATTACATACAAACTGAAATTCAAGTGTTTGAATTTAATTTTAGCGACCCCAGCATTTCGCTTTGCAACCCCAATTGGGGTCGCGACACATAGTTTGAGAAGCACAGAGTTAAATAACAAAAAATATAAATTTATTAGACAAAAACACTTACAAAAGTGTTTAATTAAAGCTTTATTTAAACGATAATAAAGCAACAATCAATCAACAAAACTGATTTAATCCAATTCAAATATCCAAAAATGAAGTTAGTCACGAGAAACAAACCTTAAATACTACTAAATTCTACTACCTCCACCACCGACACAAATTTGTAGCGATCGTCGATCTTTACAAGAAGCTCAAATGTCACTTAGCAACATTACGTCAATACAACACCTCACCATGTCGTTGATTGCTTCTGTTTTTATACCGAGTGACTTACAATTGCGTACTTCGCTCATTTGCATAAAGTTGGCGTAACAATATCAAATTTATTAACTTAGAGTATTCAATTCGTGTCATCATCATTACAATTTAATTATATACCGAAAAAAACGTCGATATGGGATCATTCTTATATCAGATCAATGGTAGAACCTATTCAGATGCGATGACATCACTAGCCGGGAGTGCTCGCTCAGAGGACGGATTCGGATTTCGTAACAACTAATTGCTAATTACTACGACGGAGAATGGAAGTAAGTCAACTCTTAAACTGAAATATATTCAAGTTAGTTACAAGAAACAAACCTTAAATACTACTAAATTCTACTACCTTCACCACCGATACAAATTTGTAGTGATCGTCGATCTTTACAAGAAGCTCAAATGTCACTTAGCAACATTACGTCAATACAACACCTCGCTATGTCGTTGATTGCTTCTGTTTTTATACCGAGTGACTTACAATCGTGTACTTCGCTCATTTGCATAAAGTTGGCGTAACAATATCTTTTTTTTTTTTTTTTTTTTTTCAATTTTTTTGAAACTATTAAAATAAAAAATTTTGGAGTTTTGCGGGCCGGGCCCGGACCCCATGAAAAATATTTTCAAGGGTGGGACCCGAGATTCGAACCCGGGTCCTCCAGAGTGGAAAGCCGAAGCGTTTCCACGCGGCCAATCCGGCCGACGGCGTAACAATATCAAATTTGTTAACTTACAGTGTATTCAATTCGTGTCATCATCATTACAATTTAATTATATACTGAAAAAAACGTCAATATGGGATCATTCTTATATCGGATCAATGGTAGAACCTATTCAGATGCGATGACGTCACTAGCTGGGAGTGCTCTCTCAGAGGACGGATTCAGATTCCGTAACACCTAATTGCTAATTACTACGACGGAGAATGGAAGTAAGTCAACTCTTAAACTGAAATATAATATTGAAAATAACGATAAATAATAAAAGAGCGTAATGAAATAAAACAGGACAGAACAGAGTTAATCTCTTCACACAACGTCAGTAAAAATGGCATTTATTTTTAAATAATCGTGCCTCTGGGTTTTCAGTTGTCAATTTCGAGTAAATATTCAATTTAATTTGCTTCGTTTGGTGTCAGTAAAAACGGCGTTTATTTTTATATAATCATGCCTCTGGGTTTTCAGTTGTCAATTTCGAGTAAATATTCAATTTAATTTGCTTCGTTTGACGGCTAATCACGCAGCCTTTCAAGAATGACTTAAAATTATCACTCTGCCAATTTAGAATACAGAATCTATTGGAGTGTGCAAAACATCATTGCGCATCTGATCATCATATATATGATAGACAGGCGTATAATTTACTACATGTTAAAATCATGTTGATATCTTAATTTTATTCTAAGCTTATAGCTTATTTTCCAAAAATTGTTATTATTTTATGGCAATTTACTATAAAGTCGCGAATAATTTAGTGAACTATATCATCGGCATAGTGATATAAATGAATTTCGGCTCTCCCATAGAGTCAATACTGACTTCCGATGCTGTCGTCGAGTGTAGTTATATATCTTACACTTTATAATAAACGTATCTCCAAATATGTTCTTTATTTTTGGAACAATTAAGTACTGTATAACCATTTCCTATTGTTGGCCGGATTGGCCGCGTGGAAACGCTTCGGCTTTCCACTAAAATATTGAAAATATTTATCATGGGGTCTAGGCCCGGCTCGTCGATCCCCATCCTCCACCATCCAGCTGACCCCTCCGCAGGGGTGGGCAGCCTGTGGAAGGGCTTGTTTCGCCTGGGTTCGAAACTCGGGTCCCACCCCTTGAAAATATTTATCATGGGCTCTGGGCTCGGCTCGTCGATCCCCGTCCTCCACCATCCAGCTGACCCCTCCGCAGGGTGGGCAGCCTGTGGAAGGGCTTGTCTCCGCCGGGTGGAAACGCTTCAGCTTTTCACTCTGGAGGACCCGGGTTCGAGTTCCCTTGAAAATATTTGTCATGGGGTCCGGGCTCAGGGAAAGTGGTGTCAACTTACTACTCTTACTGAGTAGAAAGTGGCGTCATCTGTTGACAAAAAAAATATCTCCGCCGGGTGGAAACGCTTCGGCTTTTCACTCTGGAGGACCCAGGTTCGAGTTCCCTTGAAAATATTTGTCATGGGGTCCGGGCTCAGGGAAAGTGGTGTCATCTGTTGTCAAAAAAACCATTTTCTATTTTATAAAAAAATATTGTTTTATTCCGAGAGATGTAAAATTCTAACCATTTTTATAGCGTGATATCAGTAGTATATATATGACGATCCCCATGATATATTTGTTTACATTTTCTCCAATTTGACCTTGCAAGGTCAACATTAAAACTGATTTTTCCAGGTTGACCTTCTAAGGTCGACTCTAAAATTGATTTCGGGGTTGATTTTGAAATTTCGACTTTAAAATTGATTTCCAGGTTGACTTTGCAATTTCGACTCTAAAATTGATTTCCGGGTCGACAATCAAAAGTTTGTTTACAATTTGACTCGAATGCAACTGGTGGACCAAGCGAATGAGATCTTGGAAGGTCGACTCTAAAATTGATTTCCGGGTTGACAATCAAAAGTTTGTTTACAATTTGACTCGAATGCAACTGGTGGACCAAGCGAATGACGCGACGATTCGGTGTAATCCAGACGGAATGGCCAAATTCTGACATCCCGACAATTTTAACAGCTCCTACCCCCGCGGGCATCACAGTAAGCAACTCCAAGATTATTTATATGAAACTGATTAAGTATCTCTAAGACCTGAATACGTAGATCTAATACAGAAATTACATTAATAAAAACAATTATTGACAGTTCAATATAAAATATTTTTATATACAAGTAATTATATTTCCAATAAAGATTTAAATTTTATTTTTTACACCTTATGAATTGCACGATGTCGAAAGCTTAAATAAATAAATTTTCAATAAAATAAAAAATAATTATTTACGATATTAAAGGTTTAATATAAAAAAACACCCCAAACGCGACGATTCGGTGAAATCCAGACGAAATGGCCAAATTCTCACATCCCGACAATTTTAACAGCTCCTACCCCCGCGGGCCTCACAGTAAGCAACTCCAAGATTATTTATATGAAACTGATTAAGTATCTCTAAGACCTGAATACGTAGATCTAATACAGAAATTACATTAATAAAAACAATTATTGACAGTTCAATATAAAATATTTTTATATACAAGTAATTATATTTCCAATAGAGATTTAAATTTTATTTTTTACACCTTATGAATTGCACGATGTCGAAAGCTTAAATAAATAAATTTTCAATAAAATAAAAAATAATTATTTACGATATTAAAGGTTTAATATAAAAAAAGTTTAAATAGAATATTTTTTACTAATTTAATAAAAATAAAAAATAACGAAAAACATTTATTTACAATATTCAAGGTTTAATGTAAAAAGATTTCAATACAAATTTCGAATTCAGAGTGAAGGATTTGCGAACTGAAACTCTAATTTGAGGTATTAAAAATATCATCTTCCAATAATTTTTAATATAGGTGCGACAATTTCCCGCCATTTTTGCGACAGATATATATTTGTGGTCTATGAAAATACTCATTTAATCCTGTAACTCTTAATTTAACTTCTCTAATTAAAATAAAAATTAACAGTTATTTTTAAATAAGCGCTACACATCTAAAACAATATTTTTTCGGCCAAATATAACAGCACCGACATGACAGTACTGCTATCCAAACAAAAAAACAGCAGTATGACGTCATCACTTCTACCTGGGGAACTTCCCTACACGCACAACTTTCATCCAAATATAAGAGAAACATCCGCAGTCGTTCACTCGCCTCGCCAAGCCCCATCGGAAATATTTCCAGCCGCTCACCTCTAGTTCCCCCTTACTACTCACGTGTTCTTGTTGTAAACAATTCTTCCAGGTATGTCTGTTAACGAAGTTTTCGTATTACATAAAATTTCCATAAAATGAGTATTATAATATATTCGCCATAGAAACTAAGGCACTAATTGCAGGTTTAGAGAAGAGAAGGGATTTAGTGAGAGAACATTTGGGTAGAATATAGAATATACAGTATAATGCAATGGACGAACAATGAAAACTTTGAGAGGTGATTGAGACAGATTAATTACATAAATTTTAGAATTCATACGGTGAAACATATCAGACACAAGTGGCTAGACCTAAACTCATGAAAGAAGAAAAGAATCTCAAGAATTAATAAAAGCTTATAAAAAAGTGGTGGCGGTTTCCCATTGAAAGCAAAGGCAACTAGTTTAGAAAAGAGAATATTAGATTCGATGGGATAGTCGGCAGTATGTGGTTTATTGGCTTGTTACGATGCGTCTTTAGTTACAATGATATTGTTTCCTACTTCAATGCATTATAAAAGATAAAGAATATAAATGCGTATTTACTTTAAAGTGGATTATTTACCTACGAATGAGGAAAATCTATACTAATCTATACTAACTGAATTAGAGATAAGAGAGGATAAAAACAATTACAAGTAGAGTTACATGTTTAGAGCAAATTCCAACATCATTCACTCAAAGAAAAATTTCTTCACTTTTAGTAAACTGTTAATAGTTTCAATTAAAAATAGTGAACTATATATTTCTGCAATAACTACAGTATATGAATTTCACATTATCCTTAAATTATTCTTATACAAAAAAAAAACAATTATTGTAAACAGTTCCTAATTTCGTACACAATAAGCGTATATAAGCGGAGCTGGATCATACATTGTATAAAAATAAATAATACAAATGTAATAACAAAATAACAGAAAAACAGTACAAGTGATATAAAGCCACAGTAAAACAACTAAAAAGATAGCAAGGTCAAATATAACTAAAAATTATAAAACTACTAAATTAAAATTATAATACAACTAAGAATTTAATAATTATATACAATCAAGCAATAATAAATACATAAAATTGTATTAAAAAACCATTTCAAATAACGCTAAAATAAAACTAAAGATTACAAAAATTTGAATATGAATAACCTTTCTTAAATATTCTTTAGAATGCATAATATTATAAATATGAGCTTTCTCATCATTCATCAAAATCAATTACAATGAGGCTAAAATGAACTCTTATCTGCACTATCCCTTAATTGATTAATCTTTATACAGTAGAAATAAAATACTTAAATATTACATTCCACGTTTCGAAATAATATGAAATCTGTACAAGATATTCTCTTAAATATATTTCATATCTACAAACGATCCACATTTTAATAAGTTATGAACTATTGTATTAATAAAAATATGGAATATTTATATTATATATTAATAAAATGTTTAATAGTAATATTATATATTATTCGTAAATTTTCTATTTAATATTTAATTTGCTTTATTATTATTTTTAACACACATACTTTATGGTATGTGTTATGCAATAAAAATTTATACTTTTGGATTTTCAGCTTCAACTACGATCAATACTTTGTCTGACGTAATGCTTGTCCGCTGTTACATTTGTTTTAACAACAACGTCCTCTTGTTTGGTAATAAACAAATTAATATATTAACAACATAATTCTCGTTTGATGAATAAATTATAAATAATGATACTAAAAATATTACTAAGTACAGTTGTAACATTTTTTACTGAATAAATATTGGACAATTAACTATTGTTCTTTGAAAAAATCATTATTGTTATATTGATTAACAACTGAAGAAATTCTAGCAATGATTTAAATATTGTAGCTCTTGGCTGAAATTAAACTTTTAATTTCATTAAAACAACAGCTCCATGTCAAATTACATTGTCAATTATTGAATATAGTTGACCAGGAAATTAAAGAACGACTATTAAAATAATTATATTTTCATGCTACAATCTACAAAATAGCAACAAAATATATTAATAAATGAAACATCGGATATATAATGGAATAAAATATATGTATTTATTTAATAAGTGGATTATGTACAAATGTGGAATTTATTCTAATAATTTTTGAATTATTTGCTTCTAACTGCTTATTGCTTAAGTATTCCCTAAATGCTGTATCACTATATTACAAGACAATCTGCACTAAATTTTCCAAATAATTGCGTAGGCCTACTATAAATAATTTTATTGATAAAAATGTCGATATTATAAAATACTATTACCAACTCATTTACAAGTATAATGAGTGCATAGAAATGATAAGATACTAAGCAATAAATAAGTACATCATTATTTATATAATTAATTTATTCTATTTTATCTTATAATAATAGAAATTTAGCTTTAATAAATCAAAATATATTAAGATACTGTACCTGAAAAATTCAAAATTGCAGCTGGTTGAAACGACTTGTCCTAGCTCAAGTCAATTCCCATTGACGTGGGCGTGTGTGTTTTCGACTCGCGATTTTTAATTATATATTGTTTCCATGGTTATGTTGATAGAATAAACTCATTAAATACGAAAAAGATTAATACAAATGAAAATAAATTTCTTCTAAATAAAAAATTTTTTCCATGGCTTAATGCCGCTTACTAACTGTAAAGGCTTGTTCCCATTTACGAGGTAGCGATGCGATACGGCAGCGTTAGTAAAGCGTGATAAAACAAGACTTCTCATTTACGAGTTAAAGTTGTCGAGTTATCTAATTACAAAATGAAAGAGGAGGAAAGCGGTTACAAGCACCTTCCATATCCTAATTTTGACTTAGGATTCTATATTAAAGCATCCCCTAAAAGTGGCAATGAAATTCTTTACTGTATTTTCAAAAGCATATATTTATTACTTTGAAATAGCTACCTTTTAGTTCAAATATATGGCAAAATGAGTCATGTCCATCGTATAAATATCACTTCATAGATATTGAGGCCTAACTACCAGTTTTTTATATTGACTTTTCTTTTTACTTTCAAAAATCGGTCCTTAAACTCTTCCACTTAAACTGGCATTCCTCTTATATACAAAAACATTAGCATAATTAAATATCTAACTTTAAAAAATCCGAAAATTCAATTTTTACTTTGATTATAAATAACTTTATTTGAAAAACATACCTGTAACACATATCGCTTTTGTTATATTCTTCCACGCATTTTGCCTTCGATTTAAATCAATTATAATGTCTTTTCGATGATACAAATACGGATATTTCTTTACGCGTTTCTGGGTTATATTTACTATTGTAGATAGAACATTTCCAATGCTTTTACTTTTATTCTATCTGTTGAAGGGAACCGCTAACAAATTTATAAGAATTTAGCATAAATTTATGAGATGTTAACTTTGCGACCATTAATATAATAATATACGAATAACTCTATTAAAGTAAAACATTTTTGGCGCATATTTGATGAATAATCTTTTTTATTTCTCTAATTACAGAAAACAAACTGAGGAAAAAGTGGAAATATTTACGCGATCAGTTTTCCATTGAACTGTCAAAACTAAAACCCCCACGGTCAGGAGACGGAGGTGGTGAAATGCGAACAAGCAAGTGGCAGTATTTTAAATCCCTATACTTTCTCAGGGATATTGTCCCCCCACGGTCAGGAGACGGAGGTGAAGAAATGCGAACAAGCAAGTGGCAGTATTTTAAATCCCTATACTTTCTGAGGGATATCGTCAAATCCCGACCCAGTTCTGGAAATTGTCATTCCTGAAACATGTAATGATCGAGAATCTGAAAACACTGAAATCATTTCAAATTCTATAGACCTAGCTAATGATAATGAACAAAATTTTAACGTTGGCGGGGACGAACAACTATCAGACAATATTGATAATTGAAATCCATATAATATTGACGAAAATGCCTTACAATGGTCTGAAACTCCGGCTTTGAAAGATGATAATCCATCAACGATTCCAGGTGTAATTTCACAGATGAGTACGCCAGACGCTCCTCCAGGAACTGAGTCACAAGTTCAAAAAAGTCAACCATTAGCAGTGAAAAGAAGAAAGCGACTGAGGACAGACGAGTATACTACATCTATGTTAGAAATTGAAAGACAAAAATTAGCTTTACTCGCTCAAAAAACCAACAAAAGATCAAATGATCCGGAGGATGAGGACCTACTATTTTTCAAGAGCATACTTTCTCATGTGAAAAAAATTCCACCTGAATGCATATTGGACTTCCGTGGGAAGATTCAAGAGCTAGTTCAGGAATTTGCATATCCTACCGACTGCCACGGAAATCAGTCACTAACTGAACAGCGTTCCATAACTCCGTATGCATCATCATCTCCATCAACAATGCACAGTGTGTCATCGGAAAACACCCACCGTTTACCAGTGGAACGTACAATTTTCTACAGGACACCACCATCCTATGAAAACTTTTTAGACCAATGATAGTTTATATAATCTGACATGGTTTCTTCTATATTCTAATTTTATAGCGAGAAAAATTTGTCTTTAATATTTTGTATCTTGTCATGATCGAAATCCATATAATATTGACGAAAATGCCTTACAATGGACTGGAACTCTGGCTTTGAAGGATGATAATCCATCAACGATTCCAGGCCTAATTCCACAGATGAGTACGCTAGACGCTCCTCCAGGAACAGAGTCACAAGTTCAAAAAAGTCAACCATTAGCAGTGAAAAGAAGAAAGCGACTGAGGACAGACGAATATGCTACATCTATGTTAGAAATTGAATGACAAAAATTAGCTTTACTCGCTCAAAAAACCAACAAAAGATCAAATGATCCAGAGGATGAGGATCTACTATTTTTCAAGAGCATACGTCCTCATGTGAAAAAAATTCCACCTGAATACATATTGGCCTTCCGTGTCAAGATTCAAGAGCTAATTCAGGAATTTGCATACCCTACCGACTGCCACGGAAATCAATCACTAACTGAACAGCGTTCCATAACTCGGTATGCATCATCTCCATCAACAATTCACAGTGTGTCATCGGAAAACACCCACCGTTTATCAGTGGAACCTACAATTTTCTAGAGGACACCACCATCATATGAAAACTTTTTAGACCAGTGATAGTTTTTATAATCTGACATGATTCCCTCTATATTCTAATTTTATAGCGAGAAAAATTTGTCTTTAATATTTTGTATATTGTCATGTACCGAAAGGTTTATAATAAAATTTTGCTTACCTTAAGCAAATGACTAATCGTTCATCGGAAAGATCGGTTGACGATGCCAGTTGCACAACTTCCTCGATATACTTCCCTCTATACTTTTCAAGATGTAATTAAATGTTTCAATTTCCATCTTGTCATGTAACGAAAGATTTATAATAAAATTATGCTTACCTTAAGCAAATGACTAATCGTTCTTCCGGAAAGATCGGTTGACGATGCCAGTTGCACCACTTCCTCGATATACTTCCCTCTATACTTTTCAAGATGTAATTAAATGTTTCAATTTCCATTCTCATATAGCTAAAAAACCTTTTATGGTCCATTTTTAATTGAGGAAAAAGGTGGTGATATTCGCCAAATTCTCGCCGTAACTAACATAAGAAAACTAACATAGGCGAAAACTAACATTCATACATATTCCTCGAAAGAAAATCTGTCACTCTTGGTTGTACATGGTTACAGCACATATATTAACGCCCACGATTAACTTTGTGAACTCCTACACGCTTTTTACGTGAAATCTTTAAATCGATATTTTCTAATAAAAACAATTCGTCATCACTCGTAAACGACATCTTTCATCACCAAAGGTTTACAGCAAAATGGCACCAGCTTTTTGCGTGTCCACCATAGCGTTATAAAGCGTTTTAAACAAGCGCCGGCGAGTGCCAGCAACAAGCGCGCCGACTTTCCAGAGTTCTACGTGTGCTTACCCTTAAGTTGGAAACAGTGTCTAATTTCTACATCGGAAATTGTGCTCGGCGTTAAAATTTGTGGTAAAACGGAATCATAATGATTTGTTTACCTCCACATACTACTCATTGGCTACAGCCATTAGATCGCAGTATTTTTAAACCAATGAAGTGTTATTATGAAGCAGTAAATGTGTAGGTTCGCAATAATCCCTGGACAATCATTAGGAAAATGTGAATTTGGAAAATTACTTAATACAGAATGGGGTAAATCAGCAACTCCAAGCAATGCTGCAAATGGATTTCGTACCTGTGGTCTGTATCCTCTTGATCCTGATACTGTACCAAACCCGGCATATTTGAAACATCAGGATCAAGTCGATTCTAGTATGATATCACAAACAACTGATGATAATTTGATGGCTCAAAATGTTCCTGGACCCTCTGGACAAAATACGAAAGATTTTGGAAAATTGTCTCCAATGCCAGTAATGATACGATCTACTTGTCGACGTAAAACAGTATCAGCCGAAATGACCAGTACATCTTATATTGAAAACCTGAGAGAAAATGAAAATTTAAAAAGAAAACAGCCAATTTCCAAAAGGAATGCTTTCCCTAAAGAAACTTTAAAAAACAAATGCAAGAAAAAAAAAGAAGACAAATACAGATTCTTTGTGCACAGTTTGTAATAAGTTTTATTCTGAGGATCACCAAGGAGAGAAATGGGTACAATGTATTAATTGTCATTCAGGGTACCATGAAGAGTGTGCTAAAGCATATGATCCATCTTTTTTGTGTTCAAATTGCATATGTGGGGTCGGAAAACTCCCCCCTTTATTGTCGGGATACGAATCGAAGTATAAAATTTAATGACGCAATTGAGTGAAATCTCATAGTTTGAGACAGGACGTGTTAGTTTATCTTACCGTCCATTTTACGATTGTTTATACGAATATATGAAATCTCATAGATTGAGACAGGACGTGTTAGTTTATCTTACCGTCCATTTTACGATTGTTTATACGAATATATTTGATGCGAGAAACTCTGACTCTTTAAATAGATTTGGTGATCTGTTTTTGTGGTGACTAGTTACGGTAATGATAGACTGACGTCGAGCAAAACTTGTTAAATTGTTACATAATGGTTGAGAAAAAGAAAAACTGTTGACTTTGCCCGCTAGGGGAGATGCGGCTTTATTGTTTTTAGGGAGGCACTTTAAATCTCTAACAGTCAGTGGACCGGTTAAGTCGATCTACTGAGGAGGGCTCGGTTGAGCCGAAAGTGCACTATAGTGAATCCGTTTGTTTTTTACGATTATGGATTGTTCTTTCCCTGCCCAAGTGAGCTGAAATTATTATTATTTTAGTAGTGTGTGATATATTCCAATTAGATGGAAACAAATGAAACTTATACCAGTCATTAAAAAGAATTGTGATCATAATGCTGCTTCATCTTATAGACCAATAAGTTTCAAATTGTATGCTAAGAATTTTTGAAAAATCGATATTGAAATTATTAATAGAATATTCTGTTGAAAACCAGATTTCGAAATATCAACATTATGCCATTAGAAATAGATCAACTATTACAAATCTTATTCAGTACACATCAATCATTTATAATAATTTCGAAAAAGGAGATACAACTTTTACTGGCATTTGTAGATATGTCAGCTGCTTTTGACAATAAAAATATAGAAATTCTTTACAATCGTTTGATATGCGATTATAATATCGATTATTGTCTTATTTATTGGATAACTAAATTCTTACAAAATAGAATATATACAGTAACAACTTGTAATAATTGTTCGGAATTTTTTACTCCTACTTCTGGAAATTCTCAGGATTCTCCGTTGAGTGCAGTATTGTTTGTTCTATTATTAATTGTTTTAATGTCCGATTTAACAATTATACATTTTTGGTTACACCTTAATAATTTTATGATATATCTGAATAAAATTGAATTTATGAATTATGATTTAAAGAAACAACAGGATTCTGATATCGAGATACAAATTTTTGGAAGATCTTTTCTTTTTCAAGAGAATTATAAAGATTTAGGAATAATCTTAGACTCAAAATTAAGCTTTAAATCTCATATTGATTACTTAACAAAAAAAATTATACAAAAAAAAAACTGGTTTTACCTGGAGATATCTGAGAAATATTAATGATAATCGAATATGTAAAGCCTGGCTGAATGGAGAAATAATAAGCATTGTGTCTTATGGATTGATTATTTATTTATGCAGCTACATCCAAGACATATTTAGAAAAATTGAGTAGAAGTTATAAATATGCAATTAAGCAGATTATTAAATTCATGGCTAAACAAATCAAATAAACGTGTTATATAATTATGAAAATTTAAATATTCCAACTCTACAAGATATTCTTAATAAGCAAGATAAAAAAATTTTGGATATATACATAAATGGATATATAGAAAATGATATCTTCAGTTTCAATGTTCCGCAGAAACCAATAAGGAAGTTACAGTTTATTCACATTCCAAGGCAGAGAACTGAAAATTTACTAGATCTTTTTTATTCTTGCTCCTACTTTTATTAACAAAAATTAATTTTCTTTATTATTACTTCTATATACATTTGTATCTGTTGTCGTTATGTTTTTATTTCTGTTTCTTTGGGGAGGTTGCCTAATGTTTCAATAGAACAATTGGTAATGTAATAGTAACTAAATAAAATAGTTCGGCTGGGAGCTCACTTCCATTCTCTTTCATTGGGAGTTTTGGGTCTGGCAGTTTTTGTTTTTAAATTTATTTTTAGATTTTTGAAAATTCTGTCTAATACGTTTTAAAGTAGTCTAAGGCAGACACCCAAACCGTTTAAATTTATAAATTTAATTAAAAAATCAATAATTATCCAAAGTTTAAAATTTGCTTTGGTTTAACATACAACTTCCACATCCAGAGCACAGAGAAGGAAGAAACAGAGAGGACAGTGTTTGAAAAAATGGAAATCACATCGATGATAACGCCATCACAAACAGGGCATGTACTAATTCAGGGTGAAGCATTGTGGGATATCATCAGCTAACCTTTTTCCGCCATTTTTTTTGTCAGCTATACTTGTGAGTGCTGTGAGCTATACGGTGTGAAGATTGTGTGGTTGTTTCTCTAATTACTGTTCCGTCGTATCAATTATATAACAAAAAAAATGGAAAAAACGCACTAGGGATGTTTTCTGGGAAAAGTGCGAATTGTGTGAAGTAAGGAAAGGACAGGGAATCTCAATGTTTCGCTTTGCTTCTGATGATGCAAGGTAAGTTTATTAGAATTTTACGGCGGTAATTTTTGTCTTAAAATCAGGATGCAACTTATATAACTGTGTATCTTATAAAAGGAAAAACTGTGTATCTTATATGTAATTTATATTTTTGTGTATTGTCATTTCAGATGCAAGCAAGGGCTAGAAATTATTAAAAACCCTGAATTTAGTTCTTTAAGGACAATTAAAATATAGATATGTATGTGCTATGCACATTAATGACAACTGCTTTACCAGCACATTAAAGCATAGAAATTCAAAATTTGCAGTTCCTTCACTGCATATAGATATAGATGTCATGGAAGATGTACTTCCAAGCAAGAAGTCCAGATTAGCAGAGGAGATAATACTGTAGTTAATTTGACAGATATATTTCTCAAAGAAAAAATTGTTTTATATTCAAGTATTGTATTTTCATTAAATCCTGGAATAAAATGAAATATTCAATTCTTAATGCTGAATGTATTCATAACATTTTCTACTATTTAACTAATAAATAACTTTTACTTTTTTAGGAACAATCATCAGTTGTTCAAATTGAAGATAGTGATAGTTCTATGCTAATTAATAAGGTGAGTTTATATCTTGCAATATGCACTAAATAACATCTTGATATTCACAAAATGTGTTGTTCAAAACATTTATGTTATATGCAGAAAATACTGAACAGCACGACACGATAGAGAATATTACTCCATCATGTAATCCTGTTATGGTAAGTGATTTCATAATTCAAAGAAATATTTCAAATGAAGTAGAACCCTGCTAATGTGAGCACTTGTAGTCTGAAACTGCTGATCTGAACAATATCTTTTCATTAGAATGTAACTTATTTAAAAGAAGTTCACATTTTTATGACAAATATTGAAATACTTTTTTCCTTGAGAAAAAATTATTTATTTTTAAATGTAGAGTTCTTCGTTGCCAGAAAGAAGCATAGAAGTTACACCTTCATGAGGAATAATCTTTTAACACAATAATTTTACCTCTTTCTAACTGTGATAAAATTTTACCGCGTGCCATCTTTCAATTAATACTTTTCTACATGTGTGTAGCAGCTGCTGTAAATGTAGAACAAACTATGTAGTCTTTTAATCGTTAAAAGTTATCAATGACGGTATGAGAAAGATTCATTCTTCTAGCAATTTGTCTTGCGGAATAATCTTCTTTTAATACAATAATTTTACCTCTTTCTAACTCTGATAAACGTTTACCGCGTGCCCTCTTTCAATTAATACTTTTCGACATGTGTGTAGCAGCTGCTGTAAATATGGATTGTAAAAGACACTTCTGTTGACTTGTCTGTACAGAGTAAAACACAATTTGCATATTTTACTTGTAGCACCTTTTAAAAAGGCATTATCATTAACTGGCTTTATACTTTTGGGACACCATTTTACATACAAATTATTTGTTTTTTTTTTTTAAATATTTTCATTACTGATTAACGATTTCAAGAAATTAACAGTTAATGAGATATAACTTTCTTTTCAAAATGAGAATATTGTCAAGTTATTAACGTGTGTAGTTTTTGCATTAAAACAAACTTATGAGTTGGCTTTATATTTTTGGGACACACCTTATATGCATGTTTCCACATTTTTCCAATTTGAGATACTTGTGTTTTTGCATAATTAGGCATATACCTGAACAAATAAAATAAACAAATCTCATCAGAGGATAGATGAACACAATTAATAATATATATTTGATAATAAATTTAAAATTTAGCAATATTATAAATGAGGTATTTAAAAAATCCTCTTAATTTGGGTATTCCAATTTGAGATACTCGTGTTTTTGCTTAATTAGGCATATACCTGAACAAATAAAATAAAGAAATCTCATCAGAGGATAGAGGAACACAATTAATAATATATATTTGACAATAAATTTAAAATTTAGCAATATTATAAATGAGGTATTTAAAAAATCCTTTTAATTTGAATATATTACTTAATTAATCTATATTTGAAAAAATCTTATTATCAAGAGGGAATGTGATGTATAATGGAAGGACTAAGGAATATGTGAATCGAAGACATTCAGCTTAGGTTAGGTTAGTTAGGAATAAGCCACTAAATTACACAACGATTACTTTGGATGACAGCCAATTAGTCCGGTTGAAGGAAAGAATTAAACGTACTGTGTCTTCCTGAGAAACTAGATAAAAGAGCTTCCAACTGAAACCAGATCCTCGGAGGTGATAACTGTCTTATCATGCTTCCACTCGCCGGCTGAAAAATTATGGCCTTTCAAAACTAACTAATTCTCATATATTTTTAAGTGATTACTTATATCTACTTAATTTGAATATATTACTTAATTAATCTATATTTGAAAAAAATCTTATTATCGAGAGGGAATGTGATGTGTAATGGAAGGACTAAGGAATATGTGAATCGAAGACATTCAGCTTAGGTTAGGTTAGTTAGGAATAAGCCACTAAATTACACAACGATTACTTTGGATGACAGCCAATTAGTCCGGTTGAAGGAAAGAATTAAACGTACTGAGTCTTCCTGAGAAACTAGATAAAAGAGCTTCCAACTGAATCCAGATCCTCGGAGGTGATAATTGTCTTATCATGCTTCCACTCGCCGGCTGAAAAACTCAGAATTATGGCCTTTCAAAACTAACTAATTCTCATATATTTTTAAGTGATTACTTATATCTAATAAGAAGTTTAGAAATTCAGTAGGTTTCTTTAAAAAAGATTAATAAATACGCGAGATATGGAGCTAACAGCAAATATACAATATGAAACGTTATCCACAATCTATTCAAAATGAATTTAATAATACAGAAATTTCATACAAATTTTATAAAATTTTCAAATCTTGTCTACTTGAAGCTTTTTTTAATTGAGGCCACTTTCCGTTCAGTAGAGGAGTAATTGTCGGGAAGGAATATCCTTTTTCTCAGGCCGTTTATATTTGCATAAAGGTTAGAGAGATTGTTCAGAAGATCGAAAAGATGGGATCAGATCCATGAAAATAAATGATTCTCAGAACCCAACCGCCTGATACTGAGAATTCAAGCGGTGATAAGCCGAAAGATGGAAAGCTGAAGCTTGATATGTCGCAGGAATAGGCCGTGTTAATACAATGGATATTATCTTAGTTCAGGGGTATCCAATCTTTTGGCTTCCTTGGGCCACATTTAAAGAAAAAAATTGTCTCGGGCCGAACATAAAATATACTAATTCTAGCGATAGTTGATAAGCAAAAAGTTAATATATAATTTATAATATATGATATCCACCATGATATCATATGTTATCATAGTGGATATCATATGTTAGCCACTATATAACATAAGGAATAAGCAATAATGTCTTATTACTGAAATAAGAAATATTTTAGAAAATGGACAAAAGAAATGTAGTTAGGTATCCAAATAATAAAACGTTCATTAATTTCATTACGTACATAAAAATCTCAATGCTTTAAGAAATTTTACGAATTTATGTTATCCTACATTCATTAAAGCGCTGGGCTGCAGGATGGACACCCTGCCTTGGTTGATCTGAATTGATTTGAATGTTTTACTCCTCAACGGAAGTGAAATAAAGAATCCACCCCTTCATTGAATAGAATTCACTTCTGTTCAATGGTCTGGGCCTTGATCCGTTCCATCAGGAAAGGACTGTGTCTATCTAACCTATTGAACTTTATCTTCCAATTTTCCGATTAATATATCGCCGTGATGGACAGCCTCTGATGAGCGTTAAAAATGAATACCGCACAAGATATTTATAGTATGATGAATAGTAGGGTATGATTTGCCCCCACTTACCATGCCTTTTTATTCCATTCTAAACTGGGAAAATTCTAATTTGTGTTTTGGATTTTCCATTTTATTCTCAGATTTTTTTTAATAAATCCATATATTTTATTAAATTCCAAATAAATAAATCCATTTATTTATTAAATAATACCCTTTGTTAATGAATTAGATTTGAAAAATTAATATAAATGTAGTATTTTGGATTTTCCATTTTATTCTCAGATTTTTTTTTATAAATCCATATATTGTATTAAATTCCAAATAAATAAATCCATTCATTTATTAAATAATACCCTTTGTTAATGAATTAGATTTGAAAAATTAATATAAATGTAGTTATGAAATAGTTCTAAAATGTAATATTATATATGAAAATTTTTATTTTTTAGTTTGATTAATTTAGTAATGGAATAACTATTTGCATCAAACAAAACGGATAAAAGAAATATCATATAATTTTTCCATCTAAATTTTTTCTTAATCCATCCATCATATTAAGAAAATCAATTTTAATATCATAAAAGCAGATTTTTATGATATCGTTCAATATTTAACATCAGCGTATTACTAAAAATGCAAAAATAGAAATCTGTTTTCTGACATTCTATTGATCTTCTTGAATAGATAATTATGTTACGCCTCTGTACGCCTTATGAACCATTTATTGCCCTCTTTCCTATTAGCCACTTTCTACAGTCTACTGCGATTCCTATATGTTCGCGTTATATTTTTCGCGCTGCATATCTGTGATTCCTATCTGCGCCTATCTTCCTATCTATTTCTATCTTCCTATGCGCATATCTGCGATTCCTATCAGCCCCTATCTGCGATTCCTGTATGTCGCGTTATACTTTTCGCGCCTGCATCTGAATCATATTATAACTGAATCATATATTGGGATTCATTTTATACTCTGTTTTATTTTGATACTCTATTGATCTTCTTGAACCTCAATAGAGTATCAAAAATAATTTAATCATAAATGTATTTCGATTTTTACATTTTTATTTTTCCACTGATGGAAAATGTTAATCCTTATTGAAAACAAATCTGCTTTTATGATATTAAAATTGACTTCTTAATATAATGGATGGATTAGATAAATATTTTAGATAAAAAAATTATATGATAGTTTTCTTATGTGTTTCGTTTACTACAAATACTTATTCAATTAATAAATTAATCAACTTAAAAAAATGAAAAATTTCACATACAATATCACTTCTTAGAATTATTTCGTAACTAAATTTATATCAAATTTTCAAATCTAACTCATGAGTAAAGGGTACTATTTAATGTGAAAGCTGGGTTGATTAATAAAATATATGGATTTATTTCAAAATCTGACAAGAAAATGGAAAAACCAAAAAATATATTGGTCTTTTCCTAGTTTAGAATGGAATAAAAAGGCATGATAAGTGTTTGAGTTCAGCCGGAAAATCATATTATAGATATCTTTGGTGGTAATTATTTTTAGCGCCTGTCTCTAAACTGTGATGTTGTTATCCGGAAGATTGAAAGATAGGTTCAATTAGTGTTGTGCACGAACGAAGCCTGGAATTGCGAGAATTCGATTCCACTGACTCTTACATCGGTGTTCAGTTCGCACGCGAGGAGTCGACTCCGAAGTCTCTCTCTGAGTCTGCGCGAATACAGAAACAAGTTCAGTTGATTATCCATATTTGTTTCCTCATCAACATAAATTTCTTAAATTAAACGAAACTGTCGTTATTCTGAAACATTAATCGTTTTCATAACATTAATATTAAGATTAATGTTATATATTTTAAAAGTGTCATATGTTTAATAAATAGGATAATTTCCGAAAATTTTTTTGTGATGGAATTTTTTATGGCAATAATAATTCTAGATGAAATGCTTTCCCAGAAAAATAGATGCATATTTTCTCCTCCTGTTTTACAAGGGGAAGAATGAAATTTATTATAAAATAAACCTCAAAAATTAAAACTTAAAGTAGAACTAAAGGAAAAAGGGGAATAAAAACATATGTTCTTAACTTTATGATGTCATTACATATATATATATGTCTAATGACATCATAAAGATATACAATATAATATAATAAATAGCCCTATAATGACATCATAAAGAGATATAACATAATGACATCATATTAAAACATAATAAACAAACAATTATATATATAATTGTTTGTTTATTATGTTTTAATATGCAAATATATGACGTCATACAGTGAAAATTTGTGACCTCAGAATATTCCATTATTGTTAGTGGTTATTCCGATTTACCGCATTCATTACGCAGTTCATGCAGTATTGTGAATTTCAAATCTTCTCATTTACGAAAGAATGTCGCGCAAAAGATCCGAGGTGTGGAATTATTTTCATATTGATGAACACACAATTCGAAAAGAGTAATTTATGGTATTTGTAGTGTGTCTTTGGCGTTTAATAAAAACACCTCTGGTATGATGAAACATTTG